>BHFT01052420.1:0-75881 GCA_004320025.1 Laticauda laticaudata
GCGGAGGTTCACAGGAGCATATTCTTGGCAGTATAGTTATGGAAAGTCTGGTCTTTGACGAAGTTTTGTGGTTGGAATTGGTTTTTTGCAATGGCGTTTTATTGTATGAATGAATATGGTTTTGCTGGACTCATTTTTGCATCGAAAACTCTACAAATCTTGGGGCCATAGAGCCGTCAAGTATTTATACGTAGGGCCATCTCTGGTATTTCAATGGAGAATCTTCAGGAGAGAATGTTTGTTGTATTAAATGCTATGATATTGCGAACTTTGGTTGATGTCGTCATTGATTTGTTTGTGTCTTTGAGACCAAATAAGATGGCATTTGATGTTTTCTGTTCATGTTCCATGGTGTCTCTTTGATGATTAAGAAAATATTATTTGTGGATAATTATGAAGGATAGTAATTGTTCGTGGCATGTGGTTTTTGTGATTATTTTTTGGTTGTTGTTGTGATGTACTTTGATAGTGGTTGTGGTTGTTGTGGGATATGGATTTTGAGCTGATAACTCACTTATCTGTTCTGTATTTTTTTTTCAAGAGAGATTAGGAGCTAGCTAGTATAGTTGTTTCAAAATATGTTGCCTAAAGCGTTCTTCTATTTGAGTGAATGAGTTGATTCTGTGCTTTCAACTCTGAAACTTCAGATATTCAGTAATTTTATTTTCAGGTTTTTTTTAAGCTTAGGAGAACAGGGGATGGACGTAGGTTTCATTTTTTTTAGGTAGAGAACTGCAATGGACGTAGATAAAAAGAATGTATCTGAATTTTTAACCATATCAGCTAGGCTTTTGTTTGCGTTTAAGCAGGCAGGGTGGGCTAGATTGACACATAGGCGGCATTTGATGTAAATTTCGCTTTCATTGATGGTTTCAAGACTTCTGAAACGTGCAGAATTCTGGGAGGTCATTGGTCGATATATTTTTCTTTTGTTTTAGTTTGGAGTTTTTGGCTGGCATGGTCAATGGCAATAGTACACTATAAACAATTACAATAGCTAGTTAATGAGATAGGTAGACAATTACTTAATGAATGTTGGTAATTAATAAAAGTTAATTGATATGTTAGAATAAATGAAAAGTAAGGTTACTTATTACAAAAAATCAATCAATCAGTTGGTTATTCAAATCACTCTAATCAAAATAATTTTGCGAAGCTACAAACAGCCTAATTTATTACAGTAATTACTAAACACACTGGTCAATTAAATTCACTAAATCACTGATTTTACTAACCCGATATTCAGTAATTACACTATATGCACTAAACACTCAATCATACTAATCAATAAAAACAAGAAATCAATTAATCATTGATAAAAATTAATTATTTTAAAGAAATTGATTTGGAGATATCATTATCTAATCTTTGATATTGGTCTTGAGGTAGAAAGTTATAAGTTTTGAGATACTGAAAGTAATGAAGTATTATTAAGAGTCAGTAAGTTTTCTTTGCTTAACTGTTGCTGGTATCTGAGAATAGATTTATAACCCCTAATAAACTGGCAGGAGGCCTCTTTTCCTGGGCTGGAGAAGCAGCATTTTCTTTGTGTCAAACACTCTTTCCTCTTGAAAACAACCAGTGAGCAAGGGTTTACACTCTTTTTCATGTTTTGTAGATTGAGTTTTTGAGATAGTAAAGATGCAAAGATGCTGAAGGGAGGGATCTCTGGCCCCTTCTTCAGCAGAGATAAAGGAGGCAACAGGAAACTTTTTTTTTTTGTTTTCCCTTGATGAATGGGATTTCTGGGCACCTCCTAGTTAATTAAATACATTTTCAAAGTTTGTTGCATTAAGAGAAAGAGGCACATAGATAGTCTTGCACTAGCAGTTCAAACAGTTTATATTTTTACTATGTAGACTAGATTTGTATTGAGCATTCGCTTCTGGCTTCAATATACTTCTGCTTCTATCACAGGAAATAGAATTGCTTCCAATCTTCACAGGAGTTCAGTTATAACAAAACTTAAGTTACTGTCCTTTTAAAGAGGGAGTCTGGATTAGCAATTTGGCGAAGAGGGATGAGGGAAGGAGAGGCGGTGGGTGGGTGGGTGGGGAAGCAGTCTGCTTCACGTCCTGCAAATGTCTGAAGACCAACTCACAGCTCCCGGTGCTCACCGCCCTGCAAGGATGGGATGAATCTCACCGTCTCATTGCTTTACCTTCTAGTAAGGATGAGTCGAGTTGCAGATCGTTGAGCACTTTTGAATAGAGGGCTTTACTGAGGAATGAGCTCTTTTCTGACATGCTGCTCAATGATGGGAGGAATCGGAAATCTCTGAGTACTTTTGAATTGAGTGTTGAATTGAAGTCTCGGGCGTTAGGCATTCCACCTCACAGCTGGACCCGCAGGGATTTGAGGGCTTGTTGCCTGGCGCTGTCCCTCATGCTACCGCTACTGCCGACACCATCATTCAGTCAATCAAACCTTTATTGTCAATGTACAACGTCTATAATGAAATTGAAAAAGCAGTGTTGAACCATTGCATCATCGTGTCAATTTACATATATGACATCAGGGTGCATATAACCGAAGGCAAAGGCCTTGTGTTGCAATGCCACAATACTGCTTTTGTCACTTCCCTCCTTGACCTTTCCTCTCTGAGGTTATTTTTAGTTGCCGAACAGAAGCAAAACATTCATGAGGCAATGGCATGGCTGTTTTGCAAAGAATAACTATTTTTATATTATGCTAATAAATTATGGATCAGGCTGTTTATTCCTACTACTAATAGCTAATTTTGTTGACAGATTGAAGGACTACCCTCAGTATTGTCAACATCTGGCTTCTATTAGTCACTTTATACAGTTCCCTCATCACCTGCAGGAGGTTTGTATTAAATTTATGGAAAGTAAATCAGCAAAGGAAGTAAAGCAGCATGAAACAAATTAAGCTTGTGTTCAGTATCACTTACAAAAAGGCGTGTAAGGATTTGTAAAAATACTTTGCAACAAGCTTTCATCATTTAAGGAAAGGAAAACAAGTTCCTGCATGGAAAATTGCCCTTAGCTTTAACTCTCAGTGTATCACAGTTACAGAACAGCTGACTTGAATTCCTTCTAATTTTTGCCAGATGTTTTATAAAGGGTTATGAAAAGGGGTGGAGCAAATGCCTGTTGCTTATACCTAGGTCCTGAAAGCAGCCAGAAGAAGAACAGGAGAGTTAAGCTTTTGAAGGTCTTGTATTCTACAGGCCTAGGAGGTTTAGGATCTCTGCATTAATCTTATGCCAGTTGGAAGAGTTTCTGTACAAAGTAGACATACTGCACTTTTACATGGGACTACAAACATACTGTTAACTATAAAGATTATGCTATTACTTAAAAATTCCTGTATTCATCATTTGTCCAAAGTTGAAATTGGCTTTTTAGTCATTATAGAAACATTTTAGTTTTTTTCAGAGAGAGAGAGAATGTGTGTGTGTGTGTATGTATATGTATATGCTAACACTTTATTTCAACCAAATTTGTATATCAGTGATTGCATGATCTCTGTAGATGCCATGCATGAAATAAAATAACTATTTTATTTATTGTCACATATCAAGATTAGAAATTAGAAAGTATGTATGTATAATTAAAATATATATTAAAAACAGATTAGATATTTTTGCAATGGCTTCTAGGATTAAGGTTTGTTCTGTGTGAATTTTAACAACCTTTCCTTGTCTGTCGAAGTACATTGAATATGGACAGCAGTCGAGAGATCCTCCTGTGAAGATGCAGGGGTCCATCACCACCCCTGGAAGTATTGCCCTGGCCCAGGCTCAGGCCCAGGCCCAGGCTCCAGCAAAGACACCTCTCGCTGGCCAGGTTAGCACTGTAGTCACCACTGCCACCACCACCAGCACTGTCACAAAGACAGCCATTGCACCTGTGGGTCGAGTCAGCTTCAAGAAAGATGTGCCAGTAAGTCTTTGCTTCCATGCATCCGGCAGAAAGCACCTGAATAAAGGAGGTTTGGGATAAATGAATGCAATGGTTTTCGTTTGTCAATTGAAACCAGAAAAACTGGTCCTTAAATAAGGTCATAGTCAAATAGCCAAGTTGCTTTGTTGTATTTAATGCCTTTCAGGTATTCCACTTATAACCAGTCCTCACACTTACCATCATCACAGCATGCCCATGTCACATGATCCAAATTTGGGCGCTATATATATATCTTTACAATGGTTGCAGTGTCCCATGATCATGTGACTTCATTTTGCAACTTTTCCAGCCGGCTTCTGACAGATAAAGTAAGTGGGGGAAGCTTGATGATCTTAGTGATTCACTTAACAACTGCAGTTATTTGTTTAACAATCAAGGGAAATTCACTTAACAGCTGCTTTGCAGCTCAGCAGAAACTGGTCTCAATTGTGGTCATAAGTTGAGGACTCCCTATATATAAGTAACTCTGAATTGTATTACATATACAAATTATTGCCTACATTCTGTTCTATGCCTGCCTTTTTGCTTTGCAGCTCTTCAAATATTTTATCAGTCATCTTGCTTTAAAACAAGGGTGGAAATTCTTCAGGTGAAAGTGTCAATCTGTCACTGTCCTCCTCCTCCTCCCAGGGAATCTGGACATGAGAAGGAGAACTGATTCCCATGATCAGCTCATTCCATGTCTTTGTGCACAACCAGAGATAACAGCAGTTAAGCCAAGGAGAATCTGACTGTAGTTCTTGACGCATGCGTTCATTGAGATGTGGAAAGGCTTCCCTTGAACAGCTTCATTGCATGAATCTAACAAATTTCATTTGTTGTTGGCTCTCCAAGGAAGGATTCTGGCTTCTGTTCTCCATAGTAGAGTATGGTATCAAGGCTTCTCTGGATCGTACCATTTTTGAGACCCTATTATCTAAGAATGCCTGTGATCTATTGCAGTCTTACCTAAGTTAACTCATACTCTCAATGTGGTTTGTCTTTTGCAGCCTTCTATTAATACAACAAACATTGATACTCTGCTAGTGGCCACAGATCAAACAGAGAGGATTGTAGAACCACCTGAAAATGTTCAGGAAAAGATTGCTTTTATCTTTAATAATTTGTCTCAATCCAACATGACTCAGAAGGTAAATATTGCACAAATTTAACTCTGATTTGGAGGACAGAGGAGGGGGACTTCCTGTATTATAGTCACATACAAAGAAAGGAGTGACTAACCTGATATTTTTGCATATGTGAAAGCTTCCTTTTCCCAAAATTCTTCTGTTTGTTCCCGGGAATGTTTAAATATGATCATGTTGATGTAGCAGTCTTTGAAATGTAAATCTGGAACTTCTTCAACATTGCACGTTATTTTTCCACATATCCAGATATTTTAAGACTTTACAGGTTATCTTAGGCCAGCTTCCTGTAGAACCATTTTATTTGCAATTGATGAGTTTTTAAAGTTTCTGTTTTGTAAATGTGCATTCTGTCAAAGTGAATAAGCAAATATGTTTAGTAACACAATTGATCTAAGGCGTTTTTTGGGAAGAATGAGGTGCTGCAAATGTTAATATCAAAAGAAAAGTTTCAACATTTAAATATCTCAGTATAATTTCTATTTGAGCAATTTTATTGAAAGCAGAATACACATTCTGGCAACTTACAATTTTCAGAAGTTACTGTTTTATTTCAGATCTTTATAATTCCTCATCTATATGAATTGCAGAATCATTTCCAGTTCTATTACTTCATTAATCCTTTTCTGTTTCTTGTTTGTTTATGGAGCCAGGTTGAGGAACTGAAGGAAACTGTGAAAGAAGAATTCATGCCTTGGGTTTCACAGTATCTTGTGATGAAGAGAGTTAGCATTGAGCCAAACTTTCATAGTCTTTATTCAAATTTCCTTGACACTCTTAAAAATCCAGAATTTAATAAAATGGTTTTGAATGAAACATACAGAAATATCAAGGTTGGTGCCATACAGTCATATTTTCATCCTAGTGCTTTGCAAAGGTAGATCAATTGTGCAACAGATATGGAATGCATTAATTTAAACTTAGCAAACCAATTGTAATTTAGTTCAGGGGTGTCAAACTCAAGTCCCGGGGGCCAGATTCGGCCCATAGGGTGCTTAGGTCTGGCCTGTGGGGCCAACCTGGAAATAGTGAAAGATTGGCCCACAGTGCCTCTGCCAGCGAAAATGCACCCCTTCTGAGCTCCATTTTTGTTATAGGAGAAGGTTGCAGGAGACCATCCCAGCCAAAAATGGAGCTTGGGAGCCCATTTTCTCTAGCAGAGCACTCAGGCCACCACAGGTGCCCCTGGTACGAGTGATGTTAAGCTGGCCATGCCCACCCCGGCCCCCGAGGCCACGCTCACCCTGATACAGCCCTAAATCAAGTTTGACACCCAGATTTAGATAATATACATAACTTTTCCCTCCCCAATTATTTTCCTGTTTATGGAGGGGTATTAAGATATCGGCTCCATCCAATGCAAATTAAGAGGCCTACACAAAAAAAGAGATCTCAGATGTTCAAGTTGGCTTTAGAAAATGCCAAGAAATACAAGGCATTATTTATAATGTACACTGGAAAATGGAGAAAATCAAAGAATACCCAAAACAAGTCAGTTTAATTAACAAAGGCCTTCCATTGTGTCAATCACATCAAGTGCGGAATGTGTTTGTAAAATGGGAATTGCAGATATTGTCTTCATGAGTAATGTATTTACAAGTCAAGAAGCCACAGAATGGCAGAACATAGTAGAGTGGCCCCTGTGTTAAAAAAGAGCTAGATGAGGCTTGTATTCTTTATTCAGCCAGTATGCTGAATAGCTTGTACATGCCCAGAAGAGCTGTTGTGTCAGATTTGCACTCTTTCTTCTTGACAGAAGCTCTCTCTTCTTTTGGAAAAAACATAGGTGCTGCTTACATCAGATAAAGCTGCTGCCAACTTCTCAGACCGTTCATTGCTGAAGAACCTGGGTCACTGGCTGGGGATGATAACACTGGCAAAGAATAAGCCCATCTTGCACACGGTGAGGATCCTTCCATATTTTCTCATTCCCTGGTTTCTGCATTGACCTACAAACACAGCATGTATAAAGAATAAATAAAATATGCGAAAGAAACCAATTTAGCTTCTGACATTGTCTCATTTATTTGTTTTAGGATTTGGATGTCAAATCTTTGCTGCTAGAAGCTTATGTAAAAGGACAGCAGGAATTGTTATATGTTGTGCCATTTGTTGCTAAAGTATTGGAATCCAGCGTAAGAAGCGTGGTAAGTCCTTAGAATGCAAATTACATATAGAAGTAAGAATCCCCCATAAATTTCAGTGCTTTTAATAACTTCAGTGGTTTCTAAGTCTCTTGTGACATGTCCACAATGTGATCCTGAAATGGGATTTGAAATATTGTCTTAAACAGGATAAGTTCCCGTTACTTACCCCAACTTCTGCCAAACTAACAGTTTATTTGTGTTAGAAGCATCACAATTAAAATAAGACATACTACATAACATAACATTTAAAATACAAAATGCAAGATTAAAATATTTACAAGTTAAACAAATCTTGCCCAGAAACTAGCAACATTAATTGTGTTCTGTCGTGCTGTGTGATTACCCAGGGCTTGGGCATAGAAGCAACACAGCCAGAACAAAGGCTTATTCCTTATTGCTCCACCTTTCCCCTAAAATTCACTGCAAGTCCAGGGGCAAATCTCTAAACATGCACCTCCAATAGTTCCTGGCTGCTATTAGTCCAGAGGAGCAGCACAATTCTGAGAGCAGCCACAGTTCAACCCCCTCCAAGTGGTGTCACCATATCTCGAAAGTGATCTTGACTACCAACAGCTCCTTGTCCCAGATTGCATAATTCCGTTCTGCCACTGACAGTTTTGTGGAATAGTAGGCACACAGGAACAAGGTTGCATGAGGAGTGTAAGCCTGGAGGAGCCCACCCTGTTGGCTACATCTGACGCCTCCATCTCCACAACAAATGGCCACAATGGATCACAATGCTTGAGAACAGACTCAGAGACAAAGGCAGGCTTGATGGCTTCAAAAGTCCCTTGCTCCTCCACACCCCACTGAAACTTTACCCCTCTCTTAAGTAAAGTGGACAAGGGGGCTGTCGGTGGCAAAATGGGAAATGAGTTGGCAAACTGCAACAGATGTTTTATGTCCTTCACCCGCCACAGGGGCTGCCATTGCTGCAGCGCCTCCACTTTATCCTGGTCCATCTCCAAGCTGCGCAGGAACAAAAGGCTGCACTGCCCACATGGCCCGTGGGAACCCTCCCCGCCCACTCATTCCATACCCGGTAAACTTGCCTGCTAAGTTGCTATTTTTCCTTTTTTTTTTTTCTGACCATCAGCTGTTCTGCTATGCTGGGAGATTTAGATTAGCTAGGAAGCAGGAAATGGTTGGATTTCTTGCTTTCTAGCTAATCTTTAGATCTTTGGCTCTGCTTTTAAGCACAGCCAAACCTCCCTTAGGACTGAAGGTATTATTCAGTACAGACTCACAGCAAGCAAATTTTATGTGACAGACTCAGGTAGCTGACGGCAGATAAATAGATCTCTGAATGAGTGTGAGCAACTCAATCTGCCTGCCTTCTTTGCCTGATTTTGGGTAAAAGTTGCTCTTTTTTTATAAAAAAAATTCAATATTTACAAACATGGTGTGTTGTGAGTTAATTTTGTGAGTTTGTTTGACAGCAAATTTTATGAGTTTGCTTGCAAGTAAATTTTATGTGACAAACTGAGCTAGCCGATGGCAGATAGATCACTGAATTATTCTGTGAGCAACTCAAACTGCCTGCCTGCTTTGCCTGATTTTGAGTAAAAGTTGCTTCTTTTTTTATAAAAAATTCAATATTTATATAAATATTTATAATATTTATATACAAGCCATGCCCAGCCAGTCACAGGACCACCAAGCCACACCCACAATTAGGTCATGCCCACAGAACCGGTTAGTGGTCCCTGGGATTTAAAATTATGAGTTTGGTGGTCCCTGAGGTCCAAAAGATTGGCAATCCCTGTTCTATAGTCCATTATAAGCTCCTTGGTCTTATTATTTCTCCTGCTTAGCAAAGTGGTGGTTCGCTCACAGGCACTGCAAGACCTGCTGGACATGGTCCTAGTGCTTTCACAGGGAGAACAAATAGATGAGGATGTCATCCAGGTAGATGACCACAAACTGGTACAACAGATCTTGGAAGACATTGTATATGAAATGCATAAACACACGGGGCGTGTTGGTCAATCGAAACAGCATGACATTGTCCATGAAGTGGCCATAGCACATCCATTTGTCCCTGGTTCAAACTCGGACAAGGTTGTAGGCTCCCCTCAAGTTCAACTTGGTAAAGATCTTGGCCTGGCAGAGCCGCTCAATGAGTTCAGGAATGAGCGGGAGCGGGTTTCAATTCCATGCTGTGATTGCATTAAACTTGTGGTAGTAACAGCACAATCTGAGCTCCCCTGACTTCTTAACAAAGAGCACCAGCATAGCTAATAAGGAGGTCAAAGGCCAGATGAACCCCTTCCAGAGATTCTTATCAATGAACTCCCACAAGACCACTAGCTCCAGTTCTGAGAATGAGTAAATCCAGCTGACTGGCAACTTCGCATCAGGCATGAGCTCAATCAGGCTTAGGGTTGTTGCAGAGCAATTGATCCACCTCCTTCTCCCTGAATACATTGGTGTATTCTGCCAGCTCCGCTGGTTAGTCCAAGACTGGCCCCTCCACCATACCCCCTGCAAAAGTATGAAGATGATGAGCAGCAAACTTCAGGCTGGTGAATGCACCACTTCGGATGACCAAATGACCTGCGATTCATGATCCAGCAAACACTCCAACCCAAGCACCAACGACGAATTGCGCCGCAGCCATGTAAAACACCAACTTCTCCACATGTGCCCAAAGATGCATGTGAAGGGGTCTCGCCAACACAACCACCGGCCCTGACTGCACAGCCGACTGTCAGTTGTTTCCACCAATTCCAGCAGAGTTTCCAGCTGCTGCGGAGGTCCAGTGCTTGGCAAAGTCCGAATCCATAAAGTTGGTTGGGGCCCCCAAGTCCACACCCTCCTGACCTGGCAAAGACACAATCACCGTGAGAATGAGATGCTGCAAAGGGGTTGGTTATGGAGGCTGAGGCGATCCCCATCCAAATGAGCCCTGCCTACATAGCCCTATAGACTGGGTCCTGCCCTTTTCCCACCACCAATCCCGCCACCAGTTTGGTTGTCTTTGTGGGGCACGTGCCGCTATATGCAAGCAAAGGCCTTTGTGATGCCGTTGGTCTTCCTCAGCCTAGGTCACACGCAACTGCACACCCAACTGCATAGGTTCTTCCTGTGGTGGTACCGTCGCCGTCCTGGTGCGGGCAAGGCCTCTGTGCATTAATGCATAGTTTAGTTTACTTTATTGTCATTACCTCCTGTACAACAAAATTAAATGCCATCTTCAGTGTACATAAAACATAAAAAAATAAAACACAAGCACATTCTTCACATTCTGTACAATTGAATTTAAAACTGATATTTATTTATTTATTTTTATTATGATTTATATTACGATATATATGATTTATATTGCCGCCTATTCGCCCATGGCAACCGAAGGCAGCTTACACAATGTAAAATCATATTTAAAACAAAAAATAAAAACAAAAACAGTAAGAACTAACAAAAAGAATCAAATAAATTAGTAAAGAGGAAGGAAGTGAACCAAGACAGCACAAGGCCTCCCACTCCCCTCCCCTGAAGCCGTCCCAGGAGAATCCCATGGTCAATGGTATCAAAAGCCTCTGAGAGGTCAAGGAGAGCAAAGATGGATGCACAACCCTCATCCCGCTCCCGCCAGAGATCATCCAAAAGTGTGACCAATGCTGTTTCTGTCCCAAATCCAGGCCTGAATCCTGATTGGTAGGGGTCAAGATAATCCATTTCATCCAGAAACCTCTGGAGCTGCTGCACGACCACCTTTTCAACAACCTTCCCCAAAAAGGGAAGATTGGAGACAGGTCGGAAATTATCCAACCGAATGGAGTTCAGCAATGGCTTCTTCAGAAAAGGGTGGACCACAACCTTTGGTGCTGGGGCACCATCCCCTCCTGTAGAGAAGCATTAATCACTACCAGAGTCCACCAGCCTATCACCTCCTGGGAAACTCATAAGTCAGGAGGGACATGGGTCTAAAATACATGTGCTCGCGTGCATACTCCCTAGGATTCTGTCTACTTCCTCAGGAGCAACAGGGTCAAACCGTTCCCAAATAACATGGCAAGAACCTCCCGCAGAAGCTTTCACCAGATCAGCAACCGTGCCAGCATCTAACTGGGAAGCGATTTTGTCCTCCAGAAAATCCGCAAATTCCTCAGCGCGTCCCTTCAGGTGGACCTCTATCTCCTCCTTTCCTAAGAGGAGACAGCTCACTTTTAAAAAGGTCACTGGGTGATTATCTGCAGATGCAATTAGTTTAGAGAAGTATTGACATTTCCCCTCACGAATCACCACAAGGTAGGCCTTAGTAGCAGCTCTTACTTGTGTTCGATCAAGTTCACCTCCTGTCTTCTGCCAGCGGTGCTCTAGACGTCTCCTCATGCATTTCATCCCTCTTGGTTCCTCTGTATACCATGGGGCACAGAGAGGTCTATGGGCGAGGAGAGGTCACAAGGGTGCAATCCTATCCAGAGCATCAATCACTTTCCTATTCCAAACAGTGACTAAAGAGCTCAGCTGGACTGCATAATAGATCTGTAGTTATAACCCCCAGCACCTTCTGGAACCTATCTGGGTCCATTAGTCGATGGGGACGGACCAACCTAATAGGTCCTGCCTCCCTGTGGGGGGATGCAGCTTTTGAGAAACTCATTGTCACCAGGCTGTGATCTGACCATGACAAGGGGACCAAGGAGAGGTCTACCAATTTCAGGTCACATAGACACTGCTCCAACAAGAAAACCAAATCAGGAGTGTGACCACTATGACTAGTTAGGCTCTGGATAATCTGGGACAGGCCCATGGAAGTCATGATTTTTATAAAATATTGGACTACCTCCGACCCCGACCCCAGAGAAGGCAGGTTGAAGTCCCCCAGAACTATAAGCCTGGGGAATTCCATTGCCAGTCCTGCGGTGAGGTCCAGGAGCCCAGGTAGGGAAGCTGCCATGCAGCAGGGAGGCTGGTATAACAGCAGCAATCCCATCTGATCCCTTGAGCCCAATCTAAGAAAAAGGGTCTCACAGGGTCTTATTGAACAGTGCCTCTGGAGGCTACTAGAGATTCTGTGATGACAAAAACCACACCTCCTCCCCGGCCCTGAGGTCTAGATTGGTGCCATGCTTGATAACCCACTGGGCACATTTCTGCAAAAGGAACCCCTCCCCCTGGGCTCAGCCAAGCTTCAGTTATACAAGCCATATCAGCCTTCTCTTCGAGGATCAAATTGGCAATAAGGCTAGCCTTATTGCAAACTGATCTCACATTTAAAAGCAGAAGTCTAAGACCAGGGCCACCACGAATCTGCTGACCAGGAAAATGAGATGAGTGCAATGGGGCAGAACACGAGATTGGTATTAAACACTGAGATCGTGTTCCCCGTGCCTGCCCTCTCCTTTGTCTCCCATATCTCCTGTTACTCGACACCACTGAAATAGGACGCACTCCTCTGTCTTCCCTGAGAACCATTCCATCCCCCATCCTGAATATTCTTCTTTTAAAAAGGGGGAAAAAAATCTATCTTCACTGACAGATTGTTGGGGGCAAGGTGAGTTTTACAGGCACTCTAGCATTTGCTCTCAGCATCCTCAAACTCACATCACCCATTATTGCTGCAGAGGGGTCACATCCAGCTCCTCTTATCTCCTAATATAATCAGAATACGTCCACTTGATGCATAAACAGCACCCTGCCCAGTTGCTCTCACCCACCAAACAGGAACCTACTGTTCCCCCCACCAGGTCTTACTTGGGGGAAAGGGACCAACATACTCTTATTCAACTATACAGTAGAATTGAATATAGTTACTGCTCTGGGATAGAAGCTGTTTTTCAGCCTATTTGTCTTTGTTTTTATTATTGTCCTGTACTGTGTCAGATGGTAATAGTTGAAAAAAGGGTGCACAGGATGAGATCGATCTTTAAGAATGTTTTGAACTTTCTTAAGGTAGCGGGAGCTATAAAGCTCTTCCAAAGAGGGGAGAGGGCAACCAATGATCCTCTGGCCAATGATGTTAACCCTCTGGAGTGCTTTCCTATCTGACACTATGCAATTGGCAAACCATACACAGGTGCAGTAAGTTAAAATACTTTCTATGGTGCAATGGTAGGTCACCAGTTTTTCATTCAGTTTTTTCTTGAGAAATCTCAGGTAGTATAATCTCTGCTGGGGTCTTTTGCCCAGTGCTGCAGTGTGAGCAATCCAGGTCAGGTCCTTTTTTATGGTAACTCCCAGAAAGTTAAAACTGGCCACTTGCTCCACTCAGTCTCCATTGATAAGCAAGGGCTGGATGTCTGATCTGTTCCTTCTATACTCCACTATAAGCTCCTTGGTTTTATTGGTGTTAAGGATCAAGTTACTGTCTGCACATCATGAAAGCAACTGGTCTACCTCATCCCAATAGGAAGACACATCCCCCCGGGGATGAGTCCCACGACTGTTGTATCATCTGCAAATTTAGTAATAGTATTACTAGCATGAGTTGGAATGCAGTTATGTACATAAAGAGTATAGAGTAAGAGACTAAACACGCAACCCTGTGGTGTACCAGTGTAAAGAATAAGGGCTGAGGAGATATGATTATCTAATCTGACTCTTGAGAGAGACCAGACAGGAAATCCATAATCCAAAGGCAGATTAAATAAGAAAGTCCAAGATCCATAAGTTTAGACATTAGTCTATGTGGAAGAATTGTGTTAAATGCATAAGTGCATGAGATCAGCCGCAACTCTCTCAGATGCTGGTTCACTATCTGGGCCTTGACAGGATCCTCAAACACTGCCCATAGCTAACAGCAAAACCCAGCATAGTTATCCAGCAACGGGTTGGGATGGATTAGCAGGGGAGTCGCCCAGCGAGCCACTGACCCCATCAAAATGCTAATTAAAAAACACATGTTGTCCTGGTCAGTGGGGAAATCCTTGGGTAGAGGCTTATGTGCAGCTGGCACTGCTCAAAAAACATCAGGAATTGAGCCAGTGAGCCATCATACTAGCCCAGAACAGTTACAGGGCATTTGTGATGCAGCCTGGCAGCTTGCAGCTGTGCGAGCTATGCAGAGAGGAGGGCAACTTGCTGGGATAAATGTGTATTGTCTGCGTGAAGCTGTTCCATTTTGTCCAGCAACAGCAGTTACGTACTCTCCAAGCGTGGTGAGGGGAAACAAGTTAGTTTGTCTGGTCAGGACCCAAATGTGATTACCCAAGGCTGGGCACAGAAGCAATACAGCTGAAACAAAGGGTTAACTCTCATTTATTGCTCCAACTTTCCCCCCAAAAATCCCACCATTCACTGCAAATCCAGGAACAAAGCTCTAAACACATACCTCTCAATAGTTCCTGGCTGCTATTAGTCCAGAGGAGCAGCACAGTTCTGAGAGCAGTTCAGGGATTTTAGTTCCAAGGAGTTGTCATCACAGGAAGAGTTCCCTGCTGTAGTACAATCCACAGCAGAACTTTGTTGCTGTGAACTCACACATTGCCAAACAGGGCAAGACACAGTAAAGTATCCAGATGTCGAGATTGGAAAAAGGCAACACTTCTTCCCGACAAGAATCCTTTCCAACAGCATCTCTTTAAATCTCATTCCCCAGGTGAGCCTTGTGAAGAGAGGCAGGGTACCCTCCTCCCAAGTCGTCGGGTCGCCCTGCCTTGATCCCACTTCCTCTCCATTATCAAGGAGGGAGGGAATTGCTCATCGGCTGAACTCTGTCACTCCTCTGCTCTGCTGTCTGCCCTCCTCTCCCCTTGCTTGGTCATTCTGCGCCCTCTCTCCTTCACTTCCAAGGCCTGGGGGGCCTGGGACTGCTTTATCCTGCTCCTCCAGTTGTTCTTCTAGGGCCATGACATGCTGCCAGGAGGTCGTCAAGTGTACCCTGGTCGGGACATAAAGGGCAGGTGTACATATCTGTTGTTTGCACATCACCACAATTGCAAAGAGCAGAAGCAACCGACAACCCCATTTATTCAGAGGGTCTCTGAATCTTGTACCCATACACAGTATGTAATTAATGGTTTCCATACTTACCAGCTTTTGCCAGACCCAGGTGCCAGTTCCTCTGCTGGTTCCACCCAGTGTTGATTCTTTGTAGGTTTCCATAGGCCCACTCCACTTTCAAATTCTTCAAATTTCCATCAACCTAAGAAGCTTTTCCTGGATTTTTAATCTTCGATGAGCTAAATCTAGCAGTTCAAAAGCATGCAAATGCAAATAGATAAATATGTACTCTTTCAGCAGGAAAGTTACTGCATTCCATATTTCATGCTGGCCACATGATGAGAGAAATGTCTCTCAAGACAGTGTAGGCTCCCTTGGCTGAGAATTTGAGATGAGCACTGCCCCCTTGAGTCAGTCACGACTGGGCAGGGTTAACCTCTAAACCTTAAACCCTCTATAATGTTAAATGCAGAAAAGCACAATTCCACTCATACTTTAAAAAATGGAAATGAGCAAGAATTAGTATGCAGTACATTTTGTCTGTGGCATTAACTCTATGTGATTTTCTGTGTCAGTCGTCACTTCACATAGTGTTCCTAGAGAATGTCCACAAAGCTTTTGTCCAGCCCTACACAAGTTTGTCCTCATCAGCTGGGAAAAGCTGTTCCAGATCCACATGCATTCGAAAGATAGGATGTCAATTTTTATAGAAGTAAATAAGTATATTGGGCATCTTCTATTTAGAAGATAGGGCAGGGGTGGAAAACCCCTGGTTCTACTAAGCTACAACCCCCATCACTCCATACCTTTGATATTTCAGACTGCAGTCCTGAGAACATATGGCAAACCACTACTCATTTCTGGATAGAATTGTGCTGCTCCCTTTTTAACATGTAATAGTGTCAATTCTATTTTATGTTTCCCAATGCCATTTTTAACACCAGGATGCTGATTTTCTTCCTTCTTATCTTGTAGGTTTTCAGGCCCCCAAATCCATGGACCATGGCAATCATGAATGTTCTTGCAGAACTTCATCAGGAGCATGACCTAAAGGTAAATTGTATTTATGTTACTTATACTTTTCAACTGTCTCTTGTTTAGAACATGAATTTGCTTCAAGGTTTGGGCTCAACTGCTGAATATGATTAAATCAGATCAAAATGTTAAACCAAGGATATCCTGCTGAAGCAGTCGCTGAAGTAGTCAACTACTTTTATGTTTCTAGCACAGTTTAAATTTAATTTTCTATGTAATCTTGCCTTGAAAGGAATCATTATTTTGCAAAGTATGCCATGATTTGGAATGATAGATGAACATTATTGTGAAAAATCACTATCAATATAGCTTAAAATAATTACATTATTAAATCTGAAATTGTTAAATATTGTACAGCTGAATCTGAAGTTTGAAATTGAAGTGCTCTGTAAAAACCTGGCCCTTGACATCAATGATCTAAAACCTGGTAGTCTTCTAAAAGACAAGGACCGGTTGAAAACCCTGGATGAACAATTATCTGCTCCAAAAAAGGATATAAAACAAGCAGAAGAACTACCACCAATTACTACTACCAGTAAGTATCAGAATAATTTTTGTCTGCACTATACTAATATAAATTGCATTTCCCAGAGTGATGAGTAAAACAAGGTTGTTCTCAGATTTATTCTTTGTTAACAATTGTCACCAGTCTTGTGCACCAGCTTCATATGAAACTCAAAATATTTAAAAACAAAATGAAAGGTCTGCTGCCATGTCTTCTTTTCTTTGCTGCTTGGTGGAGAGTTTCAAACACTACAAACCTTTGTGAAGGACAGGTCTATCAAGGGCTATGGGCCTCGAAGACTCAATATTATCTTCAGCATGTTGTAGCTTCAAATACTAATTGCAGGGATGGATGGCAGATCCTAATCTCCCATTTGTTTTATTTTTTAAAAAACTTTTATTATTTTTTTAGACAAACATAGACAAACACAACATAAAAACATCAGCCATCTTCCAGATATATACATTTGGTTTACAAATTGTTTTGTGCATTCACTTCATAGTCATCACTTACAATTTCATTGTATATGTTCTCATATTGTCAAGTCAAATATTACTAAATACATTAATATCATTGTTAATCATTTGAACTATACTATTATTCATTCATGTTTTTACAAATAATCCATATTTCTAACTTATTTTAGGTTTTATGACAATTCATATTATGATCCCAAATCTATCCTATAATTATATTGTGTTTATGATTAAAAAATAATACATCTTTATGTATTCCTTATATTCTAAAAAATCTACATATTTTCATTACCATGTTTATATTGTCTATACCATTGATAAAAATAAATCCCAATCTTATAAAATTGTTTATCTCTTCTTCTCGCTGATTTTCAACATGTCAATCTACTCATTTCAGCACATTTCCATTATTTTTCTTCAATAACTTCCTCCTGGTTGAATTATGTATTTCTCATTTTTTCAATTTTAGCAAATTACAATCCTAGCCACTGTTAATACATTTACAATCAAATACTTCCAGTTCCTGGTACTGTATATTTCAGGGTTAAAAATTCCGCAAATAAAAATATCTCTTGTTTCAAGTCTATAATGTTTTTTTTGTCATTTTTCAGACGAGGATAGTGGATTTTAGTCCAATATCTTTAGGCATGCCGGCACACATCCACTGAACATATGTGTCGATATAAAGCCAGGTGTCTTGATGATATTTCCAACATTTTTCAGATTGTTCTGAAATTCTCGCTAATCTGTTGTTCTGGGGAGAAGTGCGCACCTGTAAAACATCTTATACAAATTTTCTTTATATGCTGTTTTATATTGCCATTTATAATTTTGAGGCCACAATTTTTGCCATTTCTCTAAATCAATCCCATATCCAAAATTATCCCTCCAAGCAATCATTGTTTCTTTGAGTTGTTCTTCTTCTAGCTTAATTTCTAATAAATATCCATACAATTTTTTAATCACCTTTTCATCAGTACCTGTCAAAATCTTATTTAAATCAGTCAGTTTACATAGAAACTTCTGTTTTAGAATCTTTAATCATACCTTGAATGTATTTGCGCATATGAAAACCAGTTCCTCTTTATACCTTGTTCCTCTAGTTTTTGTATAGATTTAAGTTCACCCTTCCATTCAATATTTCACCATATCTAATGTTCCTTTTTGTATATTATGGAATAAGAGAAAGCTTCAATAGTCGATAGCCAGACTGGATTTTTCAAAATAACATTGCCTTTTAGTCTTTTTCCAGTTTAACCACAGGGCCTCCCATATATAATGACTTCTAAAGTACCCTGTGTTTAGTTTCCTTTGTACATCGGAAGGCATGTCACCCCAACAACAGATCATGTCCTTCTAATGTCAACAATCTAGTATTTCTTCATGTTATCCATTCCTTGACCCACATCAAATTTGTAGCTTGATAGTACAATTCCCAATTAGGCAAACCTAATCCTCCTCTTATTCTAGTATCTTGCAAGAGTTTTAACTTTATTCTCGCTTTCTTACCTTGCCTATATATTTAACACAATTTTATTTAAATCTTCAAAGTAATCTTTTCCAAGCTAATTGAAATTGTTTAAAACAAATATAAAATTCTGGGTAATATATTCATCTGGATTGTTGATATTCTCCCTATGAATGACAATTGTAAGTTTTCCCATTTCGCCAAATCTAACGCTATCTGCTGTTGAGTTTAATATAATTATTCTGTTTAAGTGGTGCTACATCTTGCTGTCAAATTTACCCCAAGTACTTGATCTTATTTGTGACCTGAATTTTCAAAATATCCACCAATTTTTCCTTTTGTCTTGATAACATATTCTTTGTCAAAATCTTTGTTTTGTCTTTATTTTCAAACCAGCCACCTTTCCATATACTTCTATCTTTTCTGTCAATTTTAATGCTATTTCTAGTGGATCTTCTAAATGAAAACCAGATCTGTGAATGCTTGCAACTTAAATTCTCCCTTTTTAATTTTCAATCCCTTTTATATCCTTTCTTCTCTAATATTTCTATTCAGCACTTCCAAGATTAACACAAACAACAAAGGTGACAGTGGGTATCCTTGTCTTGTTCTTTTCTTATCATCAAGAATCCGTCAGTTGTCCCTCTATCATTACCTTTGCCGTTTGCTTATGATATATAGCTTCTATTGCATGGTAAATTTTTTACCAAAGTCCATCTGTTCCATCTGTAATAGAGCATAAATCACCAATTCACATTGTCAAAGGCCTTCTGTGCATCTAAAAATATAAAAGTCATTTGTTTTCAGGTGTGCCTGGTAATAATCCAAAGTGTCCAAAATTACTCTCATATTGTCTTAACTTTGTCCCTTGGGCAGAAATCCATTTTGATGCAGGATGAATAAAGTTATTTAAGTATTTTTGAGTCTTTCTGCCAATATTGAAGCAAAGATTTTTATAATCTGAGTTTCGTAGGGAAATAGGTTTATAATTCTTAATTTCTAATGGTTGGCGTCCTCTTTTGGGACGAGTGTAATATAAGCTTCTGAACCATGCTTTAGGTATCCTTTCTTTAACATAACTTCATTCATAACTTCTAACAATGGAAGATTCAACGACTTCTTGTAATGTCTTGTAAATTCTGCTGAAATCCATCTGGGCCTGGTGCCTTTCCATTATTTTGTTTCTTAAGTGCTTCAGTTAACTCCATCATTCTTATATTGCTTTCTAACATTATTTCAATCTCTTTAGGTATCTGTGGTAGGTTAGCATTCTGTAAGTACTGTTTAAACTCTTTCATCATCATATTTGTGTGTATAGTTTCCATAGTAATCTCGTATGATTTTCTTCTTCTCTTACTTCCATGCAAGCTTGTCCTTGATCATCTATTTATTGCAATATTTCCTTGATTCCTTTCTCAGTTTATATGCTAACCATCTACCTGGTTTATTCGCATCTTCAAAATAGTTCTGCTTGGCACCTCTGATTTTCTGTGCTAATTCAAAAAAGGAGATGTTCCATTAATCCCGTTTTTTGTTAATTATATCCATATTTCACTTAAATGTCCTTTTTCTGTGTTTTCTGTGGCATTTTCTGTAACTCTTTTTCAAGTCCTTTATACTCATCCTCTAATGTCTTAGAGGCTAGTCTTTTCGTAATTTTTTTTCCCTTGTATAGTCTATTATCAAGCCTTTGGCATATGCCTTCATCCCATACATTCTGCATTGATGTGTCTTTTTTATTTTCTTGAAAGAAAAAAGCCAATTCTTTCTCCATTCTCTGTATAAAGTCTTTTTCTTTTTGTATGGTATTATTTAATGTCCATCTAGATCTTTTTTGTCCTTTCCATTTAATTGTCATTAGGTTATGATCTGCCCAAGTACTTGTTTCAATGTTTATTTCTTGGAGATTAGCGATCAATTCTGTTGACATCCATATCGTATCTATTCTGGACCATGATGAATGTCTGTTTGAATAGAAGGTGTATTGTAGCCTAATGTCCCATTTGTGAGTTCCACAGAGTTATCCAGTTGACCCCTGTAAAAAAATAAGTTGCTGGATACAATGTCTTGGCCTGATCCATGGGGGCATTAGTGAACTGTCCTTTGGGAGAGAGGATGTGGTGGTTGTTACAGGGGCTTGGTAGATTGAAGATGGGGATAATGCCTATATGGGACTTTCTTGGGGGCTGGGGTTCATAAAGCTGAAGAAATTGGACAGGAGGAAGGATGCTCATTGCAATGATACCTAAATGAATTTATGGTGGGAGACATAAGGAGAAAGATGAAATTTGATAATTGTCCCCTCTCAGGGGTCCAAACCTCATTTTTAGAAGAAGGTCAGACAGTCTTCTGCTACAGCTTCTAGTCTTTTTTTTCCTCAATTTTTTTTATTTCAATCTACATATAACAACAGTACAATAACAGTGTTGTAGCATCAATATATCATACATCTCTCATACATATATTCATATTAATTCATACTTCTTCAAAATTTCTTTTCAACCTTACTCTCTCCAAATGCCTACCACCATATCAATTAAACATACCTAGTGATTCCATTATTCAATTTTCTCCCTGTTTTCATTTTATTTTTTTTAAATAAAGAATTCTCATTTGGCAAGCAGTATGATTCCAGGTTTCACATTTCAATACAAACATGACCATTGTTATCTATTCATTTTATTTGTTTAATTTCATATTGCGTCATCCTTGTCATTATTAAATATTAAGCTTATCTTATCCAATCCCACTTCATGTTCTCATATCTTATTTTACAATATCTATAATTCTCATCTCAATGCTGTTCATTTATTCAATTCCAAATCCTGATATATCTCCTTCCATTTTTCTTAGTATATTCTCATACCTTATTTTACAGTGTTATCTAAAATTCTCATCTCCTTTCTATTGTCATTTCTCATATTTTTTTCTGTCACATTTGTCATTTTATCGATCCTTATCTGTAAATATGATTGTCCCCTCTAATTAGTAATTCGAGCTAACCACCTTCATTCTTCCTTAATATCAATCTCCCTATCATATAAAACACAAATATATATATTTTTCTCAGATTCCACATTATATTTTCTCTATAAATCATCTATAAATTACAAAATGCTATTTTCAATATATTCTTATACATCCCAACGTATTGCCTTGTGGAATCCCCTTCCCAATCCCATTTTTCACCCATTATCTCTCTTTGAACAATGTACCTTCTTTTTATCCTTTTTTGTTTCCTGTTCCTCTTTATTTACTGGTCCTTTCTCTTAATTCCCTTTTTCCCCATTCTTATTCTCCTTTTCTCATTCCAGTTATTAAACTTTTCTCTCTCTCTCTTTTGATTTTTCTTTTGCACTTCCTTTTTCTGCTTTTTCCTTTAACCTTTTTCCTCTTTAACCATTTTCTGAATCATTCTCCCTTTTATCATCCCATCAGACCACAAATTTTTAATTCTGATTCCTTTTCCCCCTGCTTAGATAATTGTTGTTCATTTTGTCCTTCTAAGTTGACTTCTTCATAAAACTCCTCCCCCTCTGGTTTATTATGTTCTTGTGTATGCTGAGTCACCATTTCTAATTTCTGTAGTACATAATTACACATTTCAAGTTTGATTTTTATCATGTTCCTTGTATCTTGCATGTCCGATCTTATATCTTGTGAGTCCAGTCTTATATCAACAAATAGCTCCTCCATTATATTTTCTCCTTTTTTCTTTTTCTTTCCTCTTCCTTAACAACTGAAATCCTCTTCTTTAGTAGATATATTCAATCCCAGAGTCCAGGATATTATTTCATCCAATATCTTTTGAGTTTATTTTCAACAATTCATACTCTTGAGTCTTTATTCCGAATCCTCTAATTGGCTTCCCAACTGTTTCCCAAATTACTGGCAATAATAAAGTTCCTTTTATTTTCTTTCAAGTTCCAAGTCTAAACTCTCAAAAAGACCAGACACTCGTTTTAAAACATACTAAAGTTTTCCTGTACCATCAGGTTGCACTCTTGAGTCTATTTCTTTTTAACTTTCTTTGTTGAATATAAAATTTTTATTAAGCTCGCTAATTTCAATCATTAGCTATTCTTTTCAATACACTCAATTCCAGCATTTAGTTATACCCTTTAAGTGCCCACAGTTCAATATCTGTCCAGTTTAATTTTTAAACCTTTGTTGTGTTAATGTATTTTTCTTTAAATTTCTCCTCCAGATTAGTCCAATAGAATAATCAAATCCAAATTTAAAAACCAATTTCTTTCTCATTTTCTGTGGTGGCCGCTTCCACACACTTTCCTCCAAAATAGCCCTTTAATTTGATACTGGGGTACCTCAAAAGCGATGTCCTTTGCCTGGTTCACACTCTGCTTGCTACTTCTCTCTCCAGCACAAAACTTAGTTTCCCGGAGTGTTCTTTGTCTTCATGGTGGCCATTTTAGAACCACCGGTACAGCTTGCCTTTGGAAGGGATTTTCCTGTCTGGGAAGGGAATTGTGGCTCCCCTCAACCCTCCTGGCGATTTCCTCCTTCACCACCCTACCAGGGTGGCTCCAGTTCCAATTGGGACCCTCCAGCAAGTGAGCTCGGGCGAAACTGCACACGATCGTGGATTCCAACGAGGAACAAACTGGAAGTTCTGCTACAACTTCTAGTCTTGAATACCAGGTCTGTCTCATCACGGGCAGACCTACCTTGCATTATTGAGACTTGGGTCAAGACTTGAGAGTTGTGCTTTACACCAACCAGAGCTTTAGGCAGAGAACATATAGTGGTGATCCCAGAAGCTCTGAAGTGTGTTAGAGACACTTTTCTGCAATAAACAGAATTAAATGCAGTACTTGAGGCAGGATAGAATGGAACTGTATTTATTTTGATATGGTAGGGAACTGTGTTTCTGTAGATGAAGCCAAAAATTGCTTTTGCCATTCGTTTATTACTGAATTTCTATGCTGTTGCCCATTGTTTTAACTTACATTTGTAATCAACTGTTATTTCAAACTCTGAATCATATGTTTTTATATAACTCCTTCAGTCTGTAACACAAGTCATTAGAGGAGTTAAAGAAGGTGCTAGTTATAAAATCCAGTTCTCTTTGGTGCTGGCAGGATTATTATCATGGTCATCTACCAGATATATTCAGATGCATTTCTCTTGGTGGACATCTGAAAAAAGTCTTATGCTGCTTATCAGTTCTGAGAAGCAGACCACGATACATTTTTTCTCCCTCTACCCTGGGATGAGGAGAGGAGATACCCCTATACATAAAGATAGAAAACTTGTTTCTGCTTGATATACCTCCTAAAAGACCTTTTCACGTGTTCAGATATGAAGGATAAGTGCAAAGAGTGTTCCATGCAATTGGGGACAATAATTGTGCAATTATTATTTTTTTATTTTTTATTTTATTGAACAAACACACACAAAAAGAAAAAGACATTTAAAAACAATGGTCTTGGTGTAATCATCCTGACACGCCTTAGTTGTCTTATAAAGAATAATACATCTTTACAATTTATATACATAGTATATAATATATAAACATTAATCCTTGTTTATATTTTTTTATCTTTCCTGGTTTCCAACCCGTGATAAAACTTTCTCCATATTTTGTAGTAATCAGAATCATCCTTATTTTTTAATTCTTGCGTTAATTTATCCATTTTGTCGCAGAACCAAATTTTCCTAATTATTTCTATTTCACCTGGAGTTTCTTTACATTTCTATTTTTGGGCATAAACTAATCTTGCAGCTGTGATTACGTGGATTATTAAATATATTATATCTTTGTCATATTTCCCCACATTAATTCCCAACAAGAAAAATTCAGGTCTATATTTTAATTTCGCACATCTCTTCTAACCATTTCTGGATTTTCTACCAGAACATTTGGGCTTTCTTACAATTCCACCATAGATGATAATACGTTCCATTTTCCTTATTACACTTCCAACTTAGATGGTGAATTATGCCATCTATAAAAAAATTTATATAAATGTTTATAAGAAGCATCTCTGGTGGTGGTTATGAAGCATGCATAGTTTATTGACAACCCATCCCTGCCAATGCTAATTGTCCCAATATAGCTTTTAATTGGACTTCTTCTCAGTGTAGGAGGTATGCCAAATGATTATAATTTTAGAATACTTACTAATGCAATTGTAAAATTTAGCAGAGCAATGTTTTCCTTTACTTACTTGACTTCTCTGTTATTCTAATGAAGCATTTTATTTCCAGTAATACATCAGCTATGTTTCTGAATGTGAGTTTAATATTAAAAAATCTTATGCTCTTGAATTTTTTAGCTACTTCTACAACTTCAGCTACCAGTACCACATGCACAGCTACTGTTCCTCCACAGCCACAGTATAGTTACCATGATATCAATGTGTACTCCCTGGGAGGGCTGGCTCCACACATTACTCTAAACCCGACTGTAAGTATCAGCTCTCCTGTGCACTGGCTGGGGTGGGTGTTACTTGTTTGTATTGGTGTTAAAACTAGACAAGATGGATTGTAATGGCTGCTCTCTTTTCAGATTCCCTTGTTCCAAGCCCATCCACAGTTAAAGCAGTGTGTGCGCCAAGCCATAGAGCGTGCAGTTCAAGAACTGGTTCATCCAGTAGTGGACCGCTCAATTAAAATTGCCATGACTACTTGTGAACAAATAGTGAGGAAGGATTTTGCGCTAGACTCAGAAGAGTCGCGCATGCGTGTGGCAGCACATCACATGATGCGGAACCTGACGGCTGGCATGGCCATGATTACCTGCAGGGAGCCCTTGCTGATGAGCATTGCAACCAACCTGAAGAACAGCTTTGCAACTGCGTTGCGGGTAGGTGTGTTGTTCAGAAGAAAGGCTGTATGGAACAAAGGGAATTGGAAGCATTTTTAGAATGTATTTGAATGTTCAGGTCAAAATTTCTTACATGAAGATTGCCAGTGATACTTTCCAAGGTATTTCAGAGAATGAGATTGGCCACCAAGGAACACCATATGATTTGTTTCATCCTTTCTTAGAGTCACCAGATATAAATAGCCAGATATGTAAGCCCACCAGAATAATATCTGTCTACCTCTGTCTGATAGATTCCAATTGGATAAAACACACGGGATATAAATTTGCATAAAAATAAGAGAAAATTCCACCATCACAAAAGATGGCATGGAGGTTGCGTAAAACCCTAAACATGAGGAAAACCTAATGTAAAATCCACATTTCTCTGCTCTGAGATTTTAAGGGAAGGTGGACTGTATGTACCAGTCTGATAAGAATGCATATCTGATGAACGCATGGTGGAATTCTTTAAAAGTGCAAAGATTCCAGGAAGCTGTTTAAAATTAACTACAATTTAAAATTCAAATAACATGTGTAATTTACATTAACTGGTTTAATTGAAACATACCTCTTTTAGACTAGATTGGTTAGAAATAAATCATAATTAAGATTAACCACAGTGTCCTGCATTTGAACAAGAGGGTGACAGCAATTAATCACAAATTGAGGAAAAAGCTTGACTCTTCTTTGTAGCTACATCAGAAATGAATAGGAAATACTGTATTGTTCGGATCCAAGCCAAATGTATTTTGTATTAAAATAATTTCTAAACAAAATCAATCTCAAGAATTAATACTTACATCTGATGAAAATTATTGAGAATCAGAAAATCCTGAAATAATTTTATGCTGGATATGTTAAAATTAAATCTGAATTCAATACAACAGACAATTCAGTTTTTCCCATGAAGTCTGCAATGCAGAGTGTGAGATTAGCTTAGATTAAGAAATGCAGAACATCTAGCTGTCACATCTAAATTCATGTGTATATCTGAGAACTTGGTATGGCTGTTTAATAGATGAAATTTGGCATGCAGACAACTTATGTTTAAAGGAAATATGATGGTATGTACATCCTACAATTTCAGGAAAGGATCATTCTGTTCGTCCTTTGATGTCCATTGCCCTGGCAGCTCTGCTGGGTTTTGGAAATAAATCCTCCAGTTTGGAAGCAGTTTCTGATATAGCAGACTTGAAATGTGATACCTGAAATGTTTCTTCCATGGTTTTGTGACTACATAGAAAACAGGCACAACTTTTTTTTTAATTTGCATTTTCACACATACAAAATACAAGTAAAACATCTTTTTGGAAAATAGCATGGTCCCGGGTTGAACTTCTTTATACAGACACAAAACTCAATTTCATGCTCCTTCTGTTCCATATCTTAACTATTCTACATTTTCTGTAATAGTTTCTCCCCTCTTTTAATTGTTCCTCATTTGTTGTTTGATATCTCTATCTCATCAAATCAATTATATTTATTACTTTGTTTGTTCTCTTTCAATTTGATATCAACTTTTCTCGATTAAACAATTTTTCTCCTGTAGTTACTAATTGGAGTATGACACCTTGTATTTTTAATTACACCATTCAGCTCTTTTAAACTTCAATTAAGATATGTTCTAATCGAATTCTGCTTGTTACAATCATGTTATAAATACAGCACCTATATTCTTTAAAAAAAAGAACTTTATAAAATATGTAATTATAAACCCTCATTCCATTCCATTCAGTTCTAAATCTTAATAATGCATGTAAATTTTAAACCATCTTTAAACATTTATTTTCGAAATTAAATAATCAAAACTTCTTAAAGAATACATATATCTCCAATAATTAATTTTTCCCTTATTCTCTTCACGATTTTTTGGTAAATCATTAAATATTAATTTGGTTACATTTATTTATTGACAAGCATCACTGGAGTTACATAAGCTATTTTATCAAAGGCCATTTTAAATCATACATTATTGTCATATTTTTAAAATGTATTCTATTCTAATATAACAATACTATCTTCTGTACCTTTGCAGAATCCCTTTTTCCATAAATTTTCACCCATTATCTCTAAATAGGCCCTGCTTCTCTATATTTGTTTCTGTGTCCTTTAACTTCTTTTCTTCTTTCTTCCCTCTCATCTTCTCCCTCCCCTTTTACCCGCCTTGTCTCCCTACTTCTAATTCTCTCTCTGCATTTCCTCTCTTCCTGCTTGCTTTTCTGATTTTATACTTATTTTTCACTCTGTTTTTTTGGGGGGGTTGTTTTTCCCAATTTAAACTTTCCATTCTCCTTTCCCCCTTTCCTTTTTTGTCCCCTACCTAAGATTACTTGTTCATTAAAAGATGGCTCTCCTTTGTCTCAATCTTCTTGTTCTGCAGGCATTCTTTGTTGTTCTCATAGTTCCAAATCTCCATTTTCTAAGAACTGGAATATGAAGCCAAAAGAACTTCTCCCTTCTTTGTGCATCTTCTTTGTTACTTTTTCCATTTTCCAGTTCTTCTAAAAGTGGGCCATTTTAAACCAGTTTTAAACAACCACCCAATTGATTTTAGTCATTCGAATGCAGTAACAAAAATCCAGAGATCACTAAGTAATCAAATACTCCCAAGCTGTTTTTCTTATTCTTTTTTTCAACTTTCTCTTCCTGGGGTTTACTATTATTGCGATGTTTCAGTTAAGATGTATCTTTTAGAAGTCTTGTTGAGAATTTTACTGTAAGTTCTTTCTAATTCCAGGCAGTCCTCCTCCCTTCCAGATCCTGCCCTTTTATTCTTTTTCTCCCTTTCCTGTTTTCAAAAGCTTTTGATTCCAGAAATCTTATTATCCCTTTGACTTTTATTTTCAAGTATTAAATGCCTATTAATGTCAAAGTGGATTTTTTTCCATTCTTGCTTAAGTCTCTTTGCTTGTCCAGTAATAGGAAAAGGAGAAAAAACCAAATTCTTTTCCCTTTCTCTCTCCTTTGCAGCTTAAATATCTTCTTAGGGAACCAATGTTTTTTTAATAGTTTAAATTCCAGGGTACCTTGTTTGTTGCTTTTGCTTTTTGACCGCGGTGCAACCAAAACTTCTCTTCTTATCTTCCTCCTGCACATCTCTTTCAGGTTGAGTTCTTCTTTGTGGTGGCCATTTCTGACCACCGCTACAACCGCCTTCAGGAAAGGGAGTAATGGCCAGCTGGGGAGGAGAAATGCAACTTTCCTCAACCCTGCAGGCAGTCTCCCCCTTCTTCACCACCTCTACAGGGTGGCTTATCCCCAAAACCAGCCTGCTCAGGGTGCTCCAGTGGCAAGCACAGATCGAAACCTCACAGAGATGAGGTTTCAGTTGTCGCCGAAGAAGCTCAAATCGGAAGCCCTGAAAACAGGCACAACGTTGAATTTATAACTAATGAGTTTTGCATGAAGACCGTAGTATGGGTGGTTTTGTTACTGAGCCTATGTACAATTTGATAGATTTGAGCAGAATTAGATGTAATAACTGAGAAAAATGTCCATTTGCAAGTAGGATTTCCTGATTGCCAGGGAAAATAGGTGGAGTCTGTCATTGAAAATATCTTATCGATTAAAATCAGTTATTCTTATAGGTTTAATTTTTGTTTGGCTATAACAAGGCTGTGAAACTCATGGCCCATGGGCTGGATGTGTCATGTGCTGGCCACTCTCATGCCTGGTTTAGCGAAGGGGGGAGAAAGTCCCGATACATCATGTGACGCTGCCGTGATGATGTGTTTGACTCCCCTGGTCTATAACCAATGAGAGAAGAGATCTCTATCATAGAAAACACTCTGTGCTCTTAAGAGTAAGCTCCACTGAATTCAATTACATTGAACCCTTAACTAAAATATGTATATATAATTGGGTAAACAGATTCGTTCATGTTAAGTCATACAAAGTGAAGTCTGTAAGATGGACACCATTCCCTTCTAATGTCTGAGTTTTCAACAGGCAGCTTCACCACAGCAGAGGGAGATGATGGAGCAGGCTGCAGCCCAGTTGGCTCAAGATAACTGTGAGTTGGCCTGCTGCTTCATTCAGAAAACAGCAGTGGAAAAAGCAGGTCCTGAAATGGACAAGAGGCTGGCAACTGTAAGTACCTGGTTGTTTATGGCTCTGGCAATCTTGTGTAGTCCTCCTGTCATTCACTTCTGTCTTTCTTCATTAATAGGAATTTGAGCTCCGAAAACATGCCCGGCAAGAAGGGCGCAGGTACTGTGATCCTGTGGTTTTGACTTACCAGGCAGAGCGGATGCCAGAGCAGATCAGACTGAAGGTGAGAAATGAGAGTCTTGACTTCTTCAATCTGTGAGCAAGAAACTACTGGGTGCAAGTAGAGGTGTCAAGTGAAATTGCTCACCTATGTATATTTTGGACATGATATTGTATTGATTGTGCATTACTTTTTTACATTTTCAGTATTATGTATTTTTGGCTGCCTGTATATCAAAAAGTTGTGAATGCTTTCAGCTAAATTTATATTTTAGAAATCAGGTAGAATTTCATTTCAAGATAATTCAAGAGGAAACCATTACAGTTTTGCATCTGCCCCACTGCTGCTAACAGTTAAGAAGCTGAGGATAAATTGCGTCACAAGTGGCCAGGCCACAGGAGCCCAGAATAATCCAGTCTTGTCTTTTCTTTCCTTGGACTTTGAATTCTGACCCCATTATACATTTCCTACATTAAGTGAAGAGTACAAGGCTCTTAACATGGATTCATAAATATACATATATAAAGTAGTACAATGTTCTTGGAAATCATTAAGCATTTTCTTCTACATTGACCACTTCAGACATTTTATTTTAACTTCTCAGGAGATCCAGTTTCAAATGGCTTTAAGCCCTGTCATCAAAGCTCAATTTTACCATAACACATTAACACCAGGAGAGATCAGTAGAGGACCTGAGTCATCCATAGGAGACTATGCGTAGTTCTATGTCTTTTTTCATTGGAAAGGTGTTTGTAGAATCCTAGTTGGAAGGGGCCTTTTTGCCTTCAAAGCTAGATTCCGTAGATGGACTAAATGACCTTCAAGGTCCCTTCCAACTCTTTTACTGTTACCTATTTAATGCAAGACTCTATGTGAAAAAATCCCTGACAGAATGTTGTCCAGAATCTGTCTGAATACTATATACATTCGATTTACTATACACTAAAATCAGTCTCTAATGCATCCTTCGGTTCAGTGTAATGTGAACAAGTGTAGGTTGTGACAGCTGCACAATTGATGTTCTGACCTGTTCTTTCATCACACGAAGGAAGGAGAGATACTGCTGCCCTTACTGCGGAGGTTTTCCTTTCCCAGCTGTTCATGTTGTAGCCCACCAATGGCTAGCGGAGCTGGAAGCAGAGTCAGACAGTGAGGAGGTTGGGGAGGAACATGGGCGAATCCTGGAGGCTGAGGAAGGCTCAGACAAGGACTCTGCATCAGAGGCAGAGATGGGGCCAGGACAGGCTGGCAGTTATCAGCTGCCTTTGGAGTTGGACAGCAGTGAGGCGGGAGAGCAGCTGGAGCTGGTTCCCAGCCTGCGCGTGAGCAATTACGAACTAAGGGTTGATGTGGGAGTAAGGCCACAGGTGAATGGCCCCTCCCATAGGGATTAAAAGAGGAGCAAAAGGGGAGGGGGCTTTTGCAGGAAACCATTCATGCATGCAGCAGTGTGAAGATCTGTCTGTGCATTTCTGAGACTCTGCCGAGTCCTCCTTTGTATGCACTGAGTTTGAAAATATTTACTTGGCAGCTCTTCAAGTTAGACAAGGTCTGTGCTCCTAATTACACCCTTGAAAGACTGTTTGCCAGGCCTTTGCCTGAATGTGAATGCAAGAAAATCACCTTTGTTTAATAAAAGGGGTTTTGCCAGGATAACGAATCTGCTTAGTGCTTTTTGGGGAAGCTAGGTCAGAACAGCTCATAAGGTGGTCAATAAAACTGCCCCCCAATTTATTGGGAAACTCCAGAGCACCACTGATTGCCTAGGAAAGGCTACCTTAAAGGAGCTGCAATCAGCTCTGTAGTTCTGAGAAATCAATCTCTTCACAATGGATGGTTGAGGGAGATGCCCAATTTCTGGATTAGGATAGATGTATTGCAGATTAGATGGTCAACATCATCAGCTTCAGTCATTCTTCACCTGGGCCTTGAGATGAGCCAGGCACAGAGAGAGCAGCCTAATTTCTTAGATACATTTTAGGCTTCAGCCTAATTTCTTAGATACATTTTTCAACGAAGCCAGTATTCATTCCTTTTGAATGCCAAGAATCCATGTTAGCTCTTTGCAAAACTGAGCATACTTTGGTGATCTATTGTAAAAACTTGGATTTTAGGTTTTCATATAGTAGTAAATAGATGCCAATTGAGGATGTGCTATCTATATGGTTGTTTGATGATTCAAAATTTATATTTTCAGTACTGTGTATTTTTGGCTGCCTATATATGAAAAAGTTGTGAATGCCTTCAGCTAAATTTTAGGGATTTTAGGCTCCAAGCTTCTCAGTAAACCCCACATCACTGCCTCTGAAGCAGCCTGCACTCAGATATTTGGACTATCCCTTTTGTACTATATTTTCAAACACCTCTGAAAATATGACTGTTCAAAGGGTGGTGGCAATTTATGGCCCTGTTGCCTGTGTAACAACTTTTATACTTTAATTTTATGCTATTATTTGTAGGACAGAGTCTTGAAAATGGAACATCTTATAAATCAAATTGGTTAGCCAGTCAGCAATGTTCCACATTGTTAGAGATCTCTTAACCAAGGAATTTCACACTTCCGGCAAAACTACTCCATCGGGACTTCCTTATCCTTCATTTGAATATGTAGAGGAAAGGGGGAGGGAGGAGGGGAGAGAGAGAGAGCCCTGTGATTCCTGTCATGTCCTGGTTTTCTTCTTACCACTGTGCTCCATGCCCCCCTCTCTACCTTGGATGCTGATCCCCAAGCCTCCAGGGAGTATTTACTGATTAGCTTTTATAGTTGCTTCTGAAAGGGTCTCACTTTTTCTTGTTGGAAACCAGCATCTTTCCCCATAGATTTAATTCTGGGTGGTTTCTTTTTATCTCTGACGTCCAAGGACACACTAAAAGCTCTTTGTTGTTAGAGTCAGTAGAAGTAATAATAAAGAACTTGCATGGAACTTCACACTGAAGCAGATATCCTTCCCATCCATCCATTTTGTCTTCTCAGTTATGTTTTAAATAATGTACTCCTTGAATTTAGGTAATGCTATTCTTATTGCTTTTTCTTGTTTAATTACTTTAAATTTATGTATTTATTTAAATTAATTATAGAGCCACCCATCCCATGGCAATTTGATATTTGATATTTTACTTGCTAAGTGTTCCAAGCACTATGTACTCTTTAGGCGCTGCCTGACTCCAAATCAACTCTTGACAGTCACAATATAACAAAAACAAAATAAAAAAATAGATAAATATTTGCCTGACATTTAACAGAATTTATGTTCTGTTTCCATGCTGGCTGAAGGGCCATCCTGGCCTTGTTTACCCTGTGTCTCTGTCAGGGTGACTACTGCAGTGGGCACTTGTCCTAGGCTAATGCTGTTTAGGGTATCTGAAAGTGTTGGTTTGGCCTTCAGGACCATTTCTGAAGGCCAACCTGTAAATTTTCATGGCGTTTCCAAAGCAAGCAGAGCATAGAGAGCTCAGGAAGCGCAATATAGTTGGGATGCCTTCTGAACGTAGCAGCTCTGATGATGATGGCTTCCTTAGTGTCAAGATAAGATGTAGGGCCTGAGATTTGAAGTGTGGAGTGAAGGAAATAGAGGAAAACTACCCATTTCCAGTCTTGGTGTCTTTGTTTTCTTTCTTCTCCTATGGTGGCAGTTGGATTTGGACCCAGTGCTCAGCAGGCTCTGTTTCTCTACCCTGACCCTGGCTGCAAAGTTGTTTCTGTGACCCCATGGCCGTTAAACTCTGCTTAGCTGCCAGAAGCACTCTGGGGAGAGTTTGCTTGGACCGTGATGTATCAAGTAGTCTTCCCTCTCATGGAGAGGGGCATTTTCTTGTTCAGAGAGAAGCTGAGCCTTCCTTTGTTCAGTAGAGCCATTTTATGATTGTGGCCCCTACCCTATTACAGCAGAGACTGTACAGATCTGAAATTCAGGCATGCAGGTAGTTTGTATTTCAGAAAGTTTATTGCAATTACCTTCAGTAAATGACAGTTTTTCCCTCTTCATGATGGAGAGGGGAATTTTGATATCAGCATACCATTAGAAAATACATTATTAATCTGTACCACAGTGTCCACTCAAACACGGGCCTTATAGATTCACTAACTTTTCCTTTAGACACCTTGATTGGCAGGCAAATGTGTAAACTAGAAAGATCTGCTCTTAAACGAATGAATTCTAGTTGAATATCTTTACACAGTAGATTCTGCAGTAACTCTTTTCCTGAATTAGTTGCAAGCAAGATTGAGGAATCCACTCTCAATTGAGGTAGTTTGACTGAATTGAGGGAGTTTGACTGAATTGACAGCTGTGGAAATATTTTACTGACATTCATTATTTGTTTTTTAAGGTTGGTGGTGTGGACCCAAAGCAGCTAGCTGTGTATGAAGAATTTGCACGGAATGTTCCTGGTTTCCTGCCAACAAATGATTCAACTCAACCAACAGGAATCCTGGCCCAGCCTATGAAGGTACAGTCCACTAGAGTCAGAAAAGGCTCTTCAAGGTCTTATCCAGTGGCTTCTGAAGAACACTTTTGAAGAATAGCACTATTCTTCAAAACTCACATACTACAGTAGAGGAAAAATTTAAAATATACTATGATTTATTAAAGGCTTAATGTTTATCCATTTCATAGAATCACCGAATGTAAAAGTTGGAAGGGGCTTTGAAGATCAGCAATGTCCATTTGAACAACAATGTTTTTGAAGATGCTGATAATAATGCTCCTGATGAAAACTAATCTAAAAGCATTTTTAAAAGCAAGTATTTAAAAGGATCATTCCTCTGATCTGACTGCATCTTTGCTTCATCCCAATACAGCAAGCCTGGGCAACTGATGACGTGGCACAGATTTATGATAAATGCATGGCAGAGCTAGAGCAGCACCTGCAGTCTGTTCCCCACACATTGGCCATGAATCCCCAGACACAAGCTCTGCGGAGCCTTTTGGAGGCCGTAGTTGTGGCTCGTAATTCTCGAGATGCTATTGCAGCCCTTGGATTGCTACAGAAGGTATGTGCATAAACTCAGGGTTAAACGTGGTCACTTTTTTGTGGAGAGAATAGTTGCTGGGTCTTCATAAACATGGTGGGATTTGGAGTACAAGCACTCTGAAAAGATGATAAGGATATGTCCCTACAAAGTCCCTAGCTGAAGGATCAGGGCAGCCTGGGCTTCTTATGTGTTCTGCCATCTTAAGAACTCCCATTGGAGGATTTCCTTGTAAGAAAGCTGGAAAACTAGCTGTTTTCTTCTGAAAAATAGGCTCTGCTTGGTCAAATTTCCATGGTAGCTATAGGATAAGCTGCAAACCTTTACTCTGAAGTTATGAACAGAGAGGATGGTCGTAACAGGGGACCTGTGAATTATTGGTGGCTCCCCTATTAACATTTCCTCACTTTTTTCCTTATTAGCTGTCTTTTATAGTTTTTTTTGTAATAGTAATGATTACTCTTTTATTATTTATTTAACTATTTTAGCCTTGTTATACGATATCCAGAGTTTGTGAAATGGGTGGCTATATAAGATAACAGGTAGATTGATAGAGACGTCATTGGTAGACTTTTCTTCCAAGGTTTCCAGTGAGTCTAGGATAGCTTGTTATCAGTCAGACTGAACATCCTGATACTATCGTGTCTCCAGGTCTTAACCCTTTGACCAAAGGTATATCCTTTCATACCAGCCCTGGAAAACAGCAGGCAAAAATATAAAGTCCAGCAATATAAAATGTAATAAACCTTGTGCTAAAACTAATTTAAAACTCCTAAAACTTAAAAGACTGTAATTTTGCACAGGAAAAAGATTTAATGTGAAATTCTCTTTTTAAAACAATGAAATCCATTACTTAGATATAAGAAAATTTACTGATAGAAAAATAATATAGGAGAAACAAGGGCAAACAACAGTTAGAAAGTTCTATATGAAATCATTAATCAGCATAACTGAACTATTTATTACATTTTACTTACTTACATAAAATTTTAGGTCCCGGCACATTGTCTGCTGGTACTGCTGCTACTACTAGTAATATTACCTTACCTGTCATCTCACTTAAGCATTACTCTCAAGTGTGTAAAATGTTCAAGAGAATTCAAATCCAGCCTCTTTGGTAAAGCCAGTTGCTTTGCTCAATAAAGGCAAACATGTTCCATTTCTGAAATTATCTACCATCTGCTTATAATTGCTTGATTCCATGGTTAGGTAATGAAAACGCTGAACCAAATTATAAAGCAGGAGTCCTTGTATGTGCCAGAAAAGCGGCTATCCAATTAGTTATGACCACCCTCTGCACCTCTTCCACCTGTTTTGATCTGAAAACAAATTTGGAGATGACCTTATGGAAGATATGAGAAAAGGAAAAGATAACAGCAGTCCAGAGGCTGAAGCAAACATGAGAACGAAACTCAAAATAACTCTGTCTTGATATTGTTTAGTGTAAGAAGAAATGGAGCACAACTTGGGGATGCTTTCAAGATTCTGTTAGTATACCCTCTTAACCGTAAAATACCATTCCTGGAATCCCCACAATATCTGTTGTTTTCACGTGCCTTCCATAAAGAGCTGACATTCTATTTTCAGGAAACCAATCCATATTTCCTTTCCTGTGATAGTCCTTTAAGCATTAAAAGACCCCTTCTGCTCTTTGGCCTAAATGTACCCAGTTAAGTACACCTATATAGAGAAGACTAAGATGATGAGACACTTGAAAGCTCAATCCTATGAATGTTGTCCTTGATTTACAACCACAATTGAGTCCAAACTTTTGCTGCTACGCAGAACAGTTGTTAAATGAGTTTTGCCCCCTTTTCCAATCTTTCCTGCCACAGTTGTTAAGTAAAACACTGCAGTTTTAAATTAGTTGTTAAGTAAATCTGGTTTCCCATTGGCTTTGTTTGTCAGAAGGTTTCAAAAGTGATCATATGATCTGGAATGCTGGAACCATCATAAATATGAGTCAGTTGTCAAGTGTCTAAATTTAGTCACATATGGGGATGCTGCAACAGTGGTAGGCATGAAAAATGCTGTTGTAACTTTGAACAGTTACTAAACAAACTGTTGTAAGTCGAGGACTACGACTCAAGTCCACAAGCCTTAAAGTTGCCAAGTTTGGAGTCCTTTGGGATAAAAAGATAAATGTTGGGGTTGTTTTTTTTAGAAAACAGAAGATGAATCACATCTATTCAGAACAGAATCAACCTACTACAGGTAGTCTTTGACTATGACCACAACTGAGCCCAAAATTTTCACTGCTAAGCAAGGTTAAGTGAGTTTTGCCTCATTTTATGACTTTTTTGTCATACAGTTGTTAAGCAAAACGCTAATTGTTAAATGAATCATGTGGTCATTAAGCAATTCTGACTTCCCACATTGTCTTACTTGTCAGAAGCCACTTGGAGAGGTTACAAATGGTCATCCCATAACCCTGGGACAGTGCACCTGTCATAAATACATGCCAGTTGCCAAGCTCCTGGATTTTGATCATCTGACCCTGGGGATGCTCCATAGGTAATAAGTGTGAAAATCAGTCATAATTCAGTTTTTCAGTGCCATTGTAAACTTCAAATGATCACTGAATGAATGATTATAAGTCAAAAACTTATCTGTACAGGTTTTGTGGGGCTTGTGCATCATAAAAGAAGTTAATTATTTCATTATATTCTTAAAAGATATAAAATCCAGTCTGAAGAGAGAACTATTTTTTTTCTGCCAGAAAATTCATTAAGAAATACTTTCCTCTTGACAGGCGGTTGAAGGATTATTAGATGCTACGAGTGGTGCAGATGCAGACCTCCTTCTCCGATACCGTGAATGTCATTTGCTTGTATTGAAAGCCTTGCAAGATGGCCGTGCCTATGGCTCTCCCTGGTGTAACAAGCAGATAACAAGGTCAGTCATCATCATGACATTGGGGGTGGGGGTGGGAGCTTTGAAGACCATCACATGGTTTTTACATCAGAGTTTTCTCAGAAAATAAAGCAAATGTAGAAGAAAAAGGGGATTCATGCCCCTTCAAAAGACTTAATCTCTCTATAAAATAAATGCATGAAGCTGAAAAAGCATTTTGTTTTGAATATGGGATGAAACGGTCTGGTCAGAAGGTCCTTTTGTGTTGAATTTAGTGAAACCAACATGGAGCAAAGGAGTTGTAGGCTCTCTACTGTAGAATAAATGTTCGAAGTCCCTATTCTATCGTTGACCAAAACAAAAAGTTTTTAAGTTCGTTTAAAATTCCTATAAGATACAATAAGAACGATTTAAGCAAAAAAGAAGCCCCGCATTCCAACATAGGCTTCAGTAAGGCTATCAGTAAGATTCTTTGTGACAACATTTTAAAAAGTACATCAGTGTACTTTTCCATTATAAATCTGGGCTTAACTCTAATATTTCTCATCAAATAATCCAAGCAGGATTTGCATAAGTATCAACTGTCTCCAAAGGAAAGCTCTAATTAGCTAAGAACACATGCTATTAAATTTGAAAACTATAAAAATTCAGTTTTTCTGTTGAGCAAAACGTATTCAAAACTGCTTTGTCTCGCCCCCCCCCACACACACACACACACACTTTGTATAAAAGTTTTGTTCTGAGAGTGACAGAAAGCTCTCTGAATGTGGGTATTTTCTCCCAAGCTTAGACCAACTGAAATAACTATTTGGGGCTTTTGCATAGATCATTCCAGGACTTTTGGCTTGAATCCTAGTATTTGCCCAATACCTCCTATAAAGTATTCACGTAATTGCTGAATGGTGCCTTGATTAATGTAATCCCACCATTCAGGCTTTATGTTCTTAGTTCTGTATAAGGTTACATTGTACACTTAGTGCTGCTGTTTGAGTATTGTTTTTATCTCAAATAAAAGAAATAATGCCTGTGATATGATTAATATCTTCTGAGATGACTACTGAAACAAGTTATATCTGAGAAATAAGATATATCACCTCAAATGATAGAAATCAAACGTAGTTGCTTATAGTATCTTTCTATTTTTAACTTCCTCTGAATTTTTCCTGTGGAGCCACAACAAATGACATTACTTTTTAAAGTTATTGCTGTGTAGTAGGTAAAACTTGTGGTGGTTTTATTATTATCCCAAATGGTTTTGTTTTAGCTGTTTTCTGTTCTTTGTGGATGGCTCTGCTGGAACTGATTTGCTACCACTTCCTGCTGACCTCCTTGCTGCAGGCCAAGACATGACTTGTGTCTGCTTAAGCTGAAGAGACATATGAAGCAGATTAGTCAATCTTTGCCTGCTGAGAGTTAGAAGAAAACCAAATTAACATGAGAAAATGACAATACTTTTCCAGATGTCTGATTGAGTGTCGAGATGAATATAAATACAACGTAGAAGCAGTGGAGCTCCTGATTCGTAACCATCTAGTTAACATGCAACAGTACGACCTTCACTTAGCTCAGGTGAGTTGTTGACATTCGCTTTCATGAAGACAATACATATGCTCTGTGATGGAAATGGCTCATTCTGTTTGGCATCTATGCTCTTTCCAGTCCATGGAGAATGGCTTGAACTACATGGCAGTGGCATTTGCAATGCAGCTGGTGAAGATCCTGCTTGTGGACGAGAGAAGTGTGGCTCACATGACAGAAGCAGATTTGTTCCATACCATTGAAACTCTGATGAGAATAAATGCTCACTCGAGAGGAAATGCTCCAGAAGGGTAATGCTCAGACGTCGGTGGGGGTGGCCAAAGGAGCCTGGTGGCTCTTCGCAGAAACAGCTGCTTTGTCATTCCCACCCCATGTTCTTCCTGGGTCAGGAGTGACAGAGCATGCTATCCTATCCAATTTATTTGGATTTGTTTAGGCTCACTGTGTTGTCCACAATACTTAATACAGGTAGTCGTTACATTATAATAGTTCATTTAGTGACCTCTCGAAGTTACAATGGCACTGGAAAAGTAACTTACGACCATTTTTCACACATGACCATTGCAGGATCTCCGTAGCCACGTGTCCAAAATTTAGATGCCAGACAACTAGTTCATACTTAAAACAGTTGCATTGTCCTCGGGTCCTGTGGTCACCTTTTATGCTCTTCTGACAAGCAAAATCAATGGGGAAGCCAGTTTTTCTTAACAACTGTGTTACTAACTGTCTCTCTTAGCAACAGAAATTTTGGGCTCAAATGTCATAATTTGAGGACTACCTGTTATTATCATTCATGCATTTGACTTTGTTAATTTGTCAGTTTTCTTTGGAAGAAAAAATAGAATAATACTGGTAGTCCTTAAGGTACAATGGTTCATTTAGCAATGGTTCAAACAATATCACTCCCAAAAGTACTTACGGCCTAGTCCCAGAGTTACGAATGTGGCAGCACCACAGCTGTTGTTCACCCTTGTTCATTGCCCCTGCTTATTCCTCCCCAACCAAAACAGGGACCTAACAGACACTGTCGCTGCTAGGCTCGTCCCCATCTCATCACCGATCACTCAAAGATCCGCCTTTCAAAGATCTGCAGAGTCAGGGCCATATGGTAGAAAAGCCGCCATCTTCTCGGATGCTGGTGAACCTGCTGCAAAAGGCTTTTTGCGCAGACGGGACAGGCATGCAGGAGTGCAAGATCACACCTGCAAAGGCTTCCATCCCCTTTGCAAAAGGCTTTTGGCGCGGAGGACACAGGGCATGACATCACATCCCCGAAGGCTTCTGTTCTCCACAGCAAAAGGCTTTTGCAAAGAGGACGGGGGCCTAAAGTGCTCTTTCGGACTCATCAAGGCTGCCCGGCGCTCTAAAAGCAGATTGGGTGTCCTGCACAGGCAGCCTCAGGGAGTCAGCCAAGCTGAGCAAAGCACACTCGCCCCACTCTGCCTCTGTTCATACTGCTCCGCTTTTGGAGCACCGGGAGCAGGCAAGGAAACCGTGCTGACGTGCAAACCCCATGGCAGAGAGACTGGAGAGGAGACAGCTCACTTGATGAGAAAGAAGGAGCAGTCAACCTGTTCTGAAACTCCTTGAAAGGTAAATGAGGGAGTGATAACGGGATGGGCATTTTATGAGATAGTCTCATAGTCTCTATGAGTAAGTGGAACATGAGATAGTCTTGGGTGTTCAGAAGCAGGTGGCCTGTTCCACCACTACGCCCTCCATGGTCTTCCCCACCCTGAGATATCTCATGTGCAGTCAACAGCTACACATTCAATTAAATGCATTGCAGAAAGCAGGGAGGGATCACATTCATTTAATATCCAGTTAACGAATCCTCAGGTTACCAAAGTAATTGACAGGCTCTCTTGTAACTTGGGAATTACCTGTATATGGCATGTGTTGAGGAAAAATGAGGTGCAAAGGTTAAAATAATGTATGCTATGGATGGGCTGTAGCTGTACAGAAGCCAACCATACCACTTTGATACTTACAGGTTGCCACAGCTAATGGAAGTGGTACGATCCAACTATGAAGCCATGATTGATCGTGCTCATGGCGGACCCAACTTTATGATGCATTCTGGGATCTCTCAAGCCTCAGAATATGATGATCCTCCAGGTCTGAGGGAGAAGGCAGAGTATCTCCTGAGAGAATGGGTGAATCTTTACCATTCTGCAGCTGCTGGCCGGGACAGCACCAAAGCCTTCTCTGCATTTGTTGGACAGGTAGAACTTGGGGAAAGAGAGGTGCTTTTTTCAACAAAACTATAACATAATGATTATAGAACTTATGAAGAGTTGTGTAGTATTAATTCTGTCTCACCAGTGTAATGAAATCCATATTAAATAGTTTAAATGAAAATTACCTACTTTCATCATTAAACTATAATCTTAAATCGGATGCAGAGCAAAAATAACCAGTATGAAACAGCAAACAAATTTAAATCATGCAAAATTATAAATAGTGAAAACATTTTACAGGATGCTAATAAAAACAGGCAAAACAAAGGTGAACAAAGTCAACAAAGTTTGGCTGATCTGATGTAAAAGTTTGCTGCCATTTGGAACTGAACAGGTGTTATAGTGGCCACTTTGGGAATGTCTGGCAGATCCTTTTCCCCTCAAACATAATGCTCTGAGCATGTCGCCAAGGGGGAAACGACCCATCAGATGCCTGGGCCTGGGTTGGTAGCATATAAAGCAGCTCTAAGACAAGAGGGAGTTCCTTTGAACACCCTTGCGTAGGCTGCAGCCTTGGTGTGGCTAAAGACCTGAATTTTGAATGCATTGGGTATTGTACTGTAAAATATTTATGGGGAAAAATAGATGGGGTCATAGCAAAAACTGTTAAATTAAAATAATCATACAGTTTGTCTGTTGTCCACCATGCATTTAATCCTTTTCCCATTCTGGAGTTTTATATACAGCTGACCTTGCAGAGCACTCTGTAGTGGCTTCAGCAACCAAACAACAGCCAACCTTACTATGGAAAAGTGTTAAATAAAATAATAATTTTCAATATGGACAGTCTTAACCATAGTTTCAGTTGGGAAACTGTGACCATCCTAGACCAAGCCAAGTCCAAAAACACTAAGGAATTTCTGGATGCCTGGCACTCTGACAAATTAGCCATAAACATAAACAATATAAACAATATCTACAGACTATATAAAAGACGCCATCAAGCCAAAAAGAGAACAAAAAGATCAAAACATCATCAGTAATCAGCATCCAAATGACATAGAATAAATCCAAGATTAACAACAATCAAGTAAACAATATCCCAATCAAGGAACTGCCAAACAGGCCAACAGTAAACAGCCCCACCAAAGAACCTTTACACCCCCACGAATACTGACAGGGTAAGCCACTAGAACATCAATTGAGAGCAAATCCCACTCCTTATTAGGTATGTAACGTAGTTTGGGCAATGAAATATCTGCAATAAAACAACCAAGGACTCCTGATAGTAATTGTCAAATTCACAGTATTGTTGGATGAAACAAATTACTTCGACGTGTTTGCAGAGAGACCCACCCTTGCCTGAATACATTTAATATCCACTGCTTCAGATTATTCTTAGGGCCATTTTTGTCGTTTCATGCTCATCTGTTACCTGTTGGCTCAGAGGCTATTTCTGGAGAGGGTACTTTCTTGCATTGTTCATAGTTGGAATAGAGATAACAGAATAATTTATTTTTCATTTATTGAATTTATATTGCCACCTATTCGCCCATGGCAACTCAAAGCGGCTTACAGAATATAAAACCACATTTAAAACAATAAAAACTAATAAAAAGAATAAAATAAATTATTGTAATATAATTACATTTTGTAATATAACAAAATCTGTACTTGCTCCAGTACAGATTGTTTTTATGATATGAAATTTACCCTGAATCCTCCCAAAAATGAGATTTTATTTTGAAAGATTACATCTTCAAAGAATAACACTGAGATTAATATTTATTAATAATTAAGACAAGAAAAGATTAGTAAACAATTTCTTAATGGAAATAATGGCTTCTTTTAGAGCTCATGAACTCATAAGTTTCACCTGCTGGCATTGATAAGTATCACATTTTGCTAACGTTGCCTGGAGGTAATCTTTTGTATGATAGAGTGAAACAAAATTTAGATCTGTATTTAACTGGTCTAAAAATATATTTGAATGAAATTACTGAGACCATGGCAACATTGTTAGTGAAGTTACCTTTCTGCTCTTTTTACAATGTACATATGTACAGCAGATGTGCTTTGAGGAAAATGACTTACAGTATGCATCAATTTAAGAATGAAATTACATGTATCTCTGTTGTCTTAGCTTTGTAACTCCAGGATATTTATAATCTATAGCCAGCCATATAATTGTAAATTCCCTTCCCTCATTTATGTACAGTTATATATAAATATTTGCATTGAGTTTTCAATGTCTGTCATAGTTCAATGTAAATTGAAAACTTTTTATGAAGTCAAGACTCATTAGAATAAACAAATTTAGCATTGCCTCTGAATAAGTTGACATTGAAATATTGTCATTGTCAATAAGTAGTGTGTATGTTGTATGCTTCATTCTGAGTGAAATATCCATTTCTTCAGTCTCTCCTTACTATAAGTGGTGCCTCATTCTAGAGCATACAGGAAGTGCTCAAGTTGCTTGTCAGTCTTGCTTGCTCTTCAGGGACATGGAATGGTCCTCTGTCAGCAGGACTGACCTTAAGGACTTCTTCCTAGTGTTATTCTCATGCTATGGCAGGGTCTGCTTGTCAGCAAAGCCATCTCCATTTGGATCAATCTAGGGCATCTTCAGGGGCAACGCTATGAATTTTATGCAATCCATCCATCTTTTCTTTGGTCTGACTGACCATAAGGACTGTACCTTTCCTTTATCATACCCCATGAGGGTGTGGCCTTAGGGATCTCTACCAACAGGGCGAACTGGCCCTGTGGGCCTCCCAGCCAGCACACAGCTCCACAGCACTTGCCTGGTTCTTCATGATGCACCTCTAGTGAGTGAAATGCTGAGATTTAATCCATCATTAGCCCTTTACATCCACTGCCTTCCAACATGTTCTGAAGACCATCAATACTTCTTTGCATTAAAGATACGTTTTTTTAAATATGCATTCATTGCCATCCCCAAACAGATGCATCAACAAGGAATCCTAAAAACTGATGACTTAATCACAAGATTCTTCCGTCTTTGCACTGAAATGTGTGTTGAAATCAGTTATCGTGCTCAGGCTGAGCAGCAGCACAACCCTGCTGCAAACCCCACTATGATCCGTGCCAAGTGTTATCACAACCTGGATGCCTTTGTGCGCCTTATTGCACTGTTGGTGAAACACTCTGGAGAGGCTACCAATACAGTAACAAAAATCAACCTGCTTAATAAGGTTAGTGGTGTCCTTATTTTCCCCAGATGATAAGCTATGGGGAGCTATGATCAGCTATGGGGGAACTAGAAAACATTGACATTATTCCACTAACACAATATTGTGTTATAATTAGTGTATTAAAAAAGTATATAAATTGGTATTGCATCCCATACCTACCTATTGAAAATCCTGTGTTTCTGACCCTCAGCCCATGGAATACTGGCATACCTTTATAGGATTGCTATTAGATAATAAATGTTTTAGTACTTAAGGAATATTTATGAATATGAGATGAATTTGTGCTCTCTGTTAAATAAGGGAGAAATAAAAAAATGAATAAGTATTTAGTCGTCTTTGCCAGAGATATTTACAACCAGATAAAGGGAAAATATTTCCTCAAATAGAATATTTTTAACATTTAAAAATAAAATATGTCATATTTTACTGTTACTGTTACTGTTACTTCTATGGGATTCCTCCAACTCTACCTTTGTAGAAGGTAGAATTTCAAAGTGATTTCATCACATGCTGAGTCAATTTATTCCTTTGCATTTACAGGTTCTTGGGATAGTGGTGGGAGTCCTTTTGCAGGATCATGATGTTCGCCAGAGTGAATTTCAACAACTTCCCTACCACCGCATCTTCATCATGTTGCTGTTAGAATTAAATGCTCCTGAACATGTCCTGGAAACTATCAACTTTCAGACCCTCACAGCTTTCTGGTAGGTGTAGAAGTGTCCCTGAAAACAGACAGCATGTGGCAATAAGCCAGACTTACAGGGCTGTCAGTCTTTCTTTTATAAGTAATGGAGATGGCAGCCAGAGGTGATCCAATGTTCCTCTTGTGCTTATTGACTTACTGTCCCTCAGTAAGAAAGGATTCATTACTCAAATCAGTCTCTAGTAACCAAATAGAAACCAAATGGAAAGGTCTTTCCTTAGAAAAAATGTTTTGGGGCAGCACTTTTTTCTCAAATCTTGACTCACTTTGAGGTATCCATTTTGGTGTCCAGGACATTGGAAAAGGAAAGCTTTATGTGCAGATCTTAAAGTGGCTCTCTGGATAGACTCCAGCCCTTCTCCTCCCTAGATTTGTTCCTCAGTCTACTGTTTCTGGTCCTCAGAACTAGATTACTGAATAGCCATGAGATACAGAGAGCTTTATTTATAGTGAAACATATTAGCAGATACAGTACAATTTGATATTGCTGAACTATCTGCTGCCTGAAAGAGTTGCATTAAGGGAAAGAAATGTGTTTAAACAATGTCTAAACCAGATTCCTCTTCCACATTTTGGAATGTGGAACACTTAAACATCTGAACTTGGTGGAAGGTACTACAGTCTTACTGGGCATCACCTTTTCAGGAGAAAGCATGTTTTAATTAATCAGTAGAATTTCTAGTGCAATGCAATTATGCATGGCTCCCATCCTCCCTCAGCCCTTTGCATTTGGCCAGTAATGTTTTCAGAGTCCCAGGTTCCGATCAGAGTGTCTCAAGAAAATCACACTGACTCCAAACTCTTTCAGCCCTTTTGCAACATCCACTGTCTGAGGCCACATGGAATTCTTGACTGTCTCATCTGTCTTTTCCCAAGCAAACACTGAGTGAAGCTCCTGATATTCTTCAAGGTCTCTGCAATCTTGGAATCTGTTTGCAGAGTCAGTGCCTTGGGGTCTTTTGATTGTTGCTAGATAGCATCCTCAATTAGAAATAGTTCTAAATTAAAACCTGTTATTTTTAAAGGCCAAAAAATAGCTAACCTTGCAAGATTCATGTGTTCTTACCTGAACCATCAAAATATTTTGGTCATTTCTTTAAAAGAAGTTTATGCATGTGCTTCCCTGAAGAGGTGGTGGACCTTTCAAGCTGAAAAATCTCTCCTTTGAGGAATTGTTCTGAGCCAGACCCCTTGCTTTGTTTAGGGAAGGGGTTGTTCTGGGGAATTTGGTTGCCCAGACACGAGTCTTCCTCATCCAGTGAGCATATCTCCATTAGGTGGCGGAGAAGTGGTGTTGTTACCCAGAGGGATGCTTCTCTCTTGGCCAGTGAAAGAGCTGATGGCCTCTGGAGCCCAAGAATCACCCTTTTACCAGCCAGAAATGAGGAGCAGCTTAAAAACTTCAGTGACATCTGTGGACGGTTTGGAAAAATTCCATGGTGGATAAGGAAGCAACTAAGCTGGGAAGGGAACTGGACAACCCCTTTGCAGTCACATCAGATTTCTCAGTTCATTGAAATCAAAACACTTTTCCAAATAAATGGAAACTGTGTTTCAGCTCAGAAGAGAAGAGTGCTGTCCATTTGGCACACAGAAGAAATAGCAATGTATGAAAAGCAAGTCTGGTTGATGTATTAGAGATGGTTTTATGGACCTAGCAAATAAATTGAAGTTGTAATACAGGTAGTCTTCAATTTACAAACACAGTTGGGACCAGATTTTCTGTTGCTAAGCAAGCCATTGTTAAGCGAATCATGCCTGATTTTACAACTTCTTTTTCCATGGTTATTGAGTGAATTAATCAGTTGTAAAGTGAACCTCATCATTAAGTGAAGCCAACTGACCCCTTTGACTTCGCTTGTTGGAAGCCATCTGGGAAGGAGGCAAATGGCAATCACATGTGCCTGGGATGCTGCAACCATTGTAAATATAGGCCAGTTGTCAAGTGCCTGAATTTTTATAATTTGTGGAGATGCTGCAGTGATCATAAGTGCAAGAACCAGTCATAAGTCACTTTTTCAGTGCCTTTGTAACTTTCAAAAGTCATGAAACTGTGACGTTGTAATTTGAGGACTACCTTCAAATGTACTTTTTATTATGACATTGCCTCTGAAATAAGAAGTAGTAATTTAATTGCTTTTCAGTCAACTTCATTTCTTAGGGAATGACTTAGTATGCTTTTAAATAAAATTGTATCTATTTTTGTAACCTTGATGTTGTGAGCTGAAAATATTTAGATAATTTGGACCATAAGATCTTTGAGAGAAGGAATAACTTTATTTTAAAAGAGACCATGAAAATTGATTTCTGAAATTTCTGGTTTTGTCTTTTCAACTAATGATATGTACATTTATATTTCCATGGCTATAATGTGATATACAAGACAGCTTTTTTGTTTTTAGAAAAAGTTATTTATATCATCGTTTCTGTTTGTTGCTTTATTATGTTCTCAGATTATAATGCAGTTTTTTAACTGGTTAGTAACGCACTGACACTGTATTTTTTATTTTAGCAATACATTTCACATCCTGCGACCTACAAAAGCTCCAGGTTTTGTTTATGCTTGGTTAGAACTGATCTCTCATCGGATATTTATTGCAAGGATGCTGGCACATACACCACAGCAGAAGGTGTGGCTGTAGTTTATCTTCTCTTACTTATGAAGCTTCCGCAGAATATTAAAAAATATCTTGGTTGTAGATTTGGGTTCTGTGGGTAGAAATTAATCAAAGAGAGAAGCAAATTAGAACTAGGGAATAATTTCTGACAATTAGAACAATTAATCTGACAGTTAGAACAATTAATCAGTGGAAGGACTTGCCTCCATAAGTTATAAATGCTCCAATACTGAAAATTTTTAAGAAGAAATTGGATAACCTTTTGTCTGAAAGGGTTTCCTTCCTAAGCAGGGGGGTGAACTAGAAGACCTCCAAGGTCCCTTCTAACAATTCTATTCTATTCTATTCTATTCTATTCTATTCTATTCTATTGCTTGGCTGTATGATGTTTAATATAATGTACTTCCTATCTTTCCATAAGGCAGGGATCTCCAACCTTGGGAACTTTAAGATTTGTGGATTTCAATTCCCAGAATTCCTGTAACTCTGAGAGTTGAAGTTCACAAGTCTTAAAATTCCCAAGATTGAAGACCCTGCCATATCGAAGTGGCTAAGAAGTTATGTCATATTTTAAGATATCAAAGCTCAATTCTGCTTCATGGGTACAAGTTAATCACAAATAATGTTGGTTGTGTTTTCATTCCATATGTTTGGTACATATAGAGCTCATTCATAGAAATTAACAAGGCCTTCTCAACAAAGCTGCCAGGTTAAGGCTGGATCCATCTCAGGAGCACGTTTTTATCTGTTCACTGGACTAGGAATGTTCTTTTTCTCTGTCAGTTGTTTTGAATAATCATTATAAGAAAGAAGAAAATAGTAAGGAGTCTCTTGCAGGAAATAAATTCTGTAATCAAGCTTTGACCTTGAAGTCCCACACCAAAAATCACTATTCAGATGGTCCTACCCTTTGTCTTATAAAAACCAAAAGTACAAGTACAGATTAGGTGAAACCTGGCTCAAAAACAGTAATTGTGAGAGGGATCTTGAAGTCCTAAGGGATGATCCAGCAGTGTATGGTGGCAGCCAAAAAAGCTAATACAATATTTGTCTATCTAAACAGAGGCATAGAATTAAAATCACGTGAAGTATTAGTACCGCTTCATAAAGCCTTAGTAAAGCCACACCTGGAATACTGCATCCAGTTTTGGTCCCCACATTACAAAAAAGATGTTGCAACTTTGGAAAAAGAATAAAAAAGAGCAACTAAGATGATTAAAGTCCTGGAGAAAAGGACGAGGGATGACATGATAGCAATCTTCCAATATTTGAGGAACTGCCACAAAGAAGAGGGGTCAATTTATTATCTAAAGTACCAGAAGGCAGGACAAGAAGCAATGGATGGAAACTAATCAGAGAAGCCACTTGAAATTAAGGAGAAACTACCTAACATTGAGGACAATTAAGCAGTGGAACAGCTTGCCTTCAGAACATTTGGGTGTCTCGTCACTGGGGTTTTTAAAGAAAAGACTGGACAGTCACTTGTCTGAGATGGTATAGGGTTTCCTGCTTGAGCAGGGGGCTGGACTAGAAGACCTCCAAGGTTCCTTCCAGCTCTATTCTGGTTGATTGATTGAAGGACTCTATGCCGTAGAAATAGGTGCACGAGGGATACCTGTAAGCTTTTATTTATTAAATCTATACACTGCCCATTTTGCCTAGAGGCAACTCTTAAGTGGCTAACAACCAAGTACTATAAATAAAATACTAAAATATTGAAATAATAAATATTAACATTAAAATTGACTTAAAATTAATGAAGATGGCAAAGGGGCCCCAAGAACTGACCACATAGTTGAAGTTTTGTGCTAGCTGTAGCTTCCGAGTACTCTTTAACAGTAGCCTCATGTAGAGCAGGGGTCGCCAACCTTTTGGACCAAGGGACCACCAAATTCATAATTTTTGATCCCAGGGGCCACTAACCAGTTCTGTGAGCATGGCCTAATTTGTGGGTGTGGCTTGGCTGTAAATATTATATGTGACTGGCTGGGCGTGGCTTGTATGTAAATATTATAAATATTTATATAAATATTTTTTATTTAAAAAGAGCAACTTTTACCCAAAATCAGGCAAAGCAGGCAGGCAAATTGAGTTGCTCACAGAATCACAGATTCATTCAGAGATCGATCTATCTGCCACTGACTAGCTCAGTCTGTCACATAAAATTTGCTTGCAAGCAAACTCACAAAATTAACTCACAACACACCATGCATGTAAATATTGAGTATTAAAAAAGAGCAACCTTTACCCAAAATCAGGCAAAGCAGGCAGACTGAGTTGCTCACAAAATCATTCAGTGATCTATCTATCTGCCATCGACTAGCTCAGTCTCTCAAATTTGCTTGCCATGAGTCTGCACTGAATTTGCTTGTAAGCAAACCTTCAGTCCTAAGGGAGGTTCGGCTGTGCTGAGCCGAAGATCTAAAGACTGGCTAGAAAGCAAGAAATCCAACCATTTCCTGCTTCCTAGCTAATCTAAATCTCCCGGAACAGCAAGATGATGGTTGGAAAAAAGAAAAATAGCAATTTTAGCAGGCAAGTTTGCCAGGTAAGGAGTGACTGGGCGGGAAGGGTTCCTGCCAGCCATGTGGGCAGCGCAGCCTTGTGTTTCTGCACAGCCTGGATTAATTGCTTTGTGGAGGTGCTCTGGGGGTGAGATTTCTCTGCAGCCCACCAACATTTTCTCAAGGTCCGCACCCCACCGGTTGGCGACTGCTGATGTAGAGTGTATTGCAGTCGTTAAACATGAGATGATCTGAGTAACTGAACACAGTGATTCCTAATCCAGGAGAGGATATAAGTTGCACAAAGGCTTTCCTAGCCACAACTGCTACCTGCTCTTCAAACCATTGCCAGGCTGTTGCTAAGCAAGAGTGTCTCAAACCCTTCACACAGCTGTGAGGAAAAAGGTTTGAAGACCACAGAATCCATTTTTGTCGATTGACCTCCACATCATGCTGTCAGTTTCAAATTCTTAGAAAAGTTCTGGGATTTCCCATGTTCTTTCCCGGCATCAATTCAAGTGCAACACTGGAGAAATCAGAGGTCAAATGATCACAACCTTTGTCCTGAACAAGACAGAAAGGATAAAAGGCTGCATGTTAATCTCCCCAGCCATAGCTCTTTGGCCAAGTTTGACAAAAATCTTTTTAATTTCATATTATTGTACTTCTGTTGTTTATTGTTTTATCGTTGTGTTTACTTTTTCAATCTTTTTTCCATTTTATTGTTGTAAGCTGCCTGGAGTTAGCACCATGACAAGATGGGCAGCAAATAAATTTAATATTTATTTAAAAAATCAATCCAGGCAAGCCAATTCATTGTTTCATTTCCTTCCAATGTATATGCTTTTACATTGGCTTCTGGGAGCTCAAAGATGTTTAGAATTGTCCTGATATGCTGTTGAGTACAAGTTTGAGTACAATCACTGGAGTTAGATGGGAAGTGTTGGAAACATACTAGCAAAAATGACATTGCTCTCATTCCTTACTTTCTCTTTGTAGGGTTGGCCCATGTATGCACAACTCTTGATTGACCTGTTTAAATATTTGGCTCCTTTCCTGAGAAATGTGGAACTTGCCAAGCCTATGCAAATTTTGTACAAGGTAAATTGGGAGACAATTTGATGAAGAGAAGAAGGGAAATTGGAATGGACTAGAAGAAAATTGAATGGCTAATTAATTCCTGTAACAAACTGAAGGAGTTAACAATGCTTTTCCTTCGTTTCCCATGTAAAGATTGCTATATTACTGTTTACTGTTGTTTAAAACATACGCTCTTAAATCTAGCTGAAAACAAGGTGCACGTATCTGAGTGCTCATTAATGCCACTTTTAACAAAATTAGTTACTAAAATTCATTTTAGTGATACTTAATGATATTTCTAGGATTTTTCCATCATGACTTGCTATATAACTCATTGGTAGAGTCCATATCTTTTACATTTGACTTTCAGTTTACAAAAATTATGAACAACTCACTCCTACCGGTGCATGCCGACCTTCCTCATTTATCAGCCAGAAGACTCTAATCCAGGTCTTTGCCATTGGCCCTTGCGCAACAAGACGGGTCCTTGAAATTGTACCTAAGGGTTACCTTTCGGTTTTGGGTTGTCAAACACCCAGACATAGGAAGACATAAATAACCCCACAACAAAAGTGTTAGGCTTTGAACTACCACATCAGCAATGGACAACCCTGAATGGGAGTCACACCTCATATGGTGTCTGCTGGGGCCTTTGTATCAATGGAGCCTGATACCCTCCCCTCAGTGTGACTGGGCTCCCATGTCAAACTGTAGATCACGTCGTAATTGCTGAGGGCTTTCTACCAGTCCAGTATCTGGTTTTTTAATATAAATGATGTTGTGCTTCAGTGGTTAGATGGCATAGACATTGGTATTTGAATATCGATCTTTTTAACATTTATATTTTATTGGGGTATGAAATGTTAAATAGATCTTGCTAGTCCATGTGTGACATGCCATATGCTAAATAAATAACTGCAATTCTGCTGTCTTGAGTGTCTGTATGCTGTCTGCCTCTCACACTTTTTCTCATGATAGATTGGTAATTTATCCTCTTAATGCTCCTGTTCATAGGGAACACTGCGTGTGTTACTGGTATTATTACATGATTTCCCAGAATTCCTTTGTGATTACCACTATGGATTTTGTGATGTGATTCCTCCAAACTGTATTCAGCTAAGGAATCTGATTTTGAGTGCCTTTCCACGTAATATGAGGCTTCCTGACCCCTTCACTCCCAACCTTAAGGTAAGATAATTGGTACTTTTATTTTTTTAAGGTATTTATGTGTTAGGATTTTGTTGTTTTAAAGCTGGAAGCCATCCAGAGTTTTTTGTTACAAGATGGGCAACAAATAAATTCAATAAATAAATAAACTGCAAGTTCTGTAATGTTGAAAGATTTAAGACTGTGTATGTTGTGTTGCAACTAGTTGTCATTTAGTGACTTGTTTAGCAACCCTTCACAGGAAAGAAGTGATGAAAAAAATAATGCTATGACAAATTCTCACATTTACAACTTTAACAGGCCTATAAAGCAAAGGAAAGCTGCAGTTAAGACCATAACAATAGTTGCAGATTTGCTTAGCGATTACTCTGTTTAATAATCAAGTTGCTGATTTCAATTCTGGTCACCAAATAGAATAACATGATAGGAAGGGATCTTGGACAGCTTCTAATCCAGCCACCCTCTCAGGCAAGAGACAACATTTCCTAAGAAGTCAATGAACTAATTTGTTTTACTATTTCTTTGTCTTTTGTCCCTCCTGCCAACCAAAAGTGTAGTTTTGGTCTCTCAGTTTGCACTCTGGTGCCCCTTGGATGTGGCAGACCTCAGTTCCATCTTTTCTCTTAGTTTGTTATATATTTCTTTCAAAAGCATGCTGCAGGGGAAAGCACCAAATGTCCCAGTTTGTTCAGTTTGATAATTGCCTCTCTATCCCACTTAGCACAGCATGATGGATGCAGCATGAGTGAAGCGACAGGGAGAGCAGTTAGGGGAAAGAGATGAAGAGCCAAGGAGCTCTCCTGCATCCCTGATTTTGCCAGAGTGCTGGTAGAGGGAACATTATTCGCACTGAGTTCGTTTTAGACTCTGAAACTGGCTGACTCAGCCAGGCATCATCGATCCTGACCTGGCTGGAGGTTGATTCAGCCAGCCATACTCCTGAGGTCAGTAAAATGAGGGTCCAGATTGTTGGATGAGAGAAATACACTGTCATTGTAAACTATAAAGCACTGTGGGGCGATATGTTAGTCTAATTACTGTTGCTATTGCCATAAGTAAGCAGAACAGAGCTCTTTGGAGAATTCAGCTTTTTTGTTTCCATTGGAGGAGGTGAGAGATGTTGTGCTCTTGTGCCCTGCAGGAAATGCCCTATGTTTTCTTCCCTGAAGACAAGTATGAGGCATGCTGCAAGAGGAAACTGATTCTCTTTCTAAAAGACAGGAAAAATACTTACCCTCCACTCTGAGGAGCTCAGGGGGTCTGCACAGGGAAGGCTTTTTACCCTGATGAGCAGGAAACAACCAGTGGTGGTGATTTGAGATGCCTGAACAACCGAAGAAGCCATCTTGCCGTTTGGATAATCTTGTCAAGAAAATCTTGTTTTTGTCCTGGTGGTTGAATTGGAGACATGATGTCCCATAGACACAAATGTAGGAGTAAACTATGAATGAAAATGTTGCTAAAGGAAAAGTTGACATCTCTTGCAGCTTGTATTCTTACATCAAGTACAAGTAGTCCTTGACTTGTAACCAAAATTTCAATTGCTAAGGAACACAGTTGTTAAGTGAATTTGGCTTCTCCATTGACTTTGCCTGTCAGACTGTTGCAACAGGGACACTGTGACCATCATAAATACATACCAGTTGCCAAGTGACTAAATTTTGATCACGTGACCACGGAAATGCTTGAACAGTTGTGTGAAAAATGTTCATAAGTTACTTTTTTCATTGTGGTTCTAAGTTCAAACAATCACTGGACGGTTGTAAGTCGGACTGTCTGTAAAATTACTTTGTACTTTTAAGTAAACATGCTAACCGTGTTAAGATTATGGGTGCATTCTTGACAGGTTGACATGCTGAGTGAGATCAATATTGCTCCACGGATCCTCACCAATTTTACTGGTGTGATGCCACCTCAGTTCAAGAAGGATTTGGATTCCTATCTCAAAACTCGTTCTCCAGTCACGTTCCTCTCCGACTTGCGCAGCAACTTGCAGGTGAGACCTTTGTTCAGGATCAGATTTATAGTGAGAGTGGCACTAGACATTTGTCCCATAGATGCGTGTTTTATTAAGCAGGTCTCATCTCTGGGCTACTCCATCATGCTTCCCCCCCTCCTCCTCCTCTGGACATTTTAAAAAGCCAGCAAGGTTTAGGTTTTACTGCATTACATGCCTAATATGTATCAGATATCATTGCTTTTAAAATCTTGTATATTTAAGTTGTAGAGTTGTTGCTTGGTGAGTGGTAGGAAAAGCAGAGAAACTGCTTGCTCCCAGAATTTTATCAAATTTTCCTCTTCCTTAGAAGTCTTCCTGATGAATGTTTCTCCTTCTTTGTCTCTGTTCCACCAGGTATCAAATGAGCCTGGCAATCGTTACAATATTCAGCTGATCAATGCCTTGGTGCTTTATGTTGGTACACAAGCGATTGCACACATTCATAATAAGGGCAGCACACCATCCATGAGCACCATCACCCATTCAGCCCACATGGACATCTTCCAGAACCTTGCTGTCGATCTGGACACAGAAGGTAACCCAGAAGCAAGAGGGGATTAGGGAATACAGCTGCAAATATGATTTTATGGTTCAAGGGACCATCCTCTATATTTTTCACACTCAACCCCCAGAAATGGTTTTTATTTAACTATTTCACAACTAGAGTAAATTACAATTATTATTTTTGTATTGTTAATATAAATAGAAAGAACAACATGTTCAAAATCCATATAAACAGTGTGTTGTCTGGTTACAATTCTTTTGAGTAATATTCATCATAGTAATAATAAAAGTATTCTGTAATAATTATAATTGATTTTCCCTCATTGATACATATTATTAGTACTAATCAAAATTAATTGAAATCAAGTTAACTAACCGTAATATTAAAATTAATCTTTCTCTTCCAGTTTTTGAAGTTCTAAGTCCTGTTTCTCTCATTTAACCATCAATAAAACAGAACCCATACCTCAAAATATTCAGTGTCTTTTAATTTTCAAATGTTAATTTATTCATTTTTGCACATTCTAAAATTTTTGTTATTATCTTTCCTGTTGGGATGTCATCACCCTTCCAATGTTGTGTGAACACTATTCTGGCCACAGTTAATACATGTATTATTAAATATGTATTCCTTTTACTGTATTCGTCTGGTATGATACCCAACAGAAACATTTCTGGTTTTAAATCTGTATGTTCCTTTATCATTTTTCTAGCCAGTTGTGTATTTTAGTCCAGTATTGTTTTGTTTTCAGACATGTCAATCACATGTGGTAATATGAACCTGGAGTTTGATTGCACTTCCAACACTTCGCCAACATATTCTTAAGCATACTAGCTAATCTTTCTGAAGAAAGGCTGCTAGCTCCTGCAATGACTAGTTTGAATCCTGATTGGCGGGGATCCATATAGTCTGTTTCTCCCAGTATCTACTATCCCCAACAAATATGGAAATTATAGAGTTGCAAAGTACAGAACAAAGTACAGTTTGTTTTAGGGCTCCTGATTGAAAGAAGATACCTTGGGTAACCTGCCCCCAGCCATGAAGGGGACAACCTGCACCTTGAAATGCATCCAGAAACCAATGCAGACCACAAAATAGTGGTGTCTCGTGTATCAAAAACCCAACATTCTTACTTACACGTGCAGCCAGTGACATACTTGAGGCTGAAGAAGCTCCCTCTGGCAGCCAATCTCTTTCCTGGAGAATTTGTTTGCTTTCCTTGCTCCCTGCTGAGACAAGGGCAAAAGCAGGGCCTCTCCAGACTACCCTATGGCACATCTGGACACCAACATCCTTTGTTCTTATAATACCACAAAAATGTTTGTTGATGGCGGGAAAAATGGCTGACTAAGTTGTATGAACCAGGCCAATTTTCTGAGCCTCTTTCCAGCTTGCACAAAATATAGGGCACCAAATTTGAGCACTAGGTGTTAGACAAAAGCAAACTTGTCTTTTCTGTCTTTTTCCCTTGGTGCTCCATTCCAGGTCGGTACCTCTTCCTGAATGCGATTGCCAATCAGTTGCGATATCCCAACAGCCACACGCACTACTTCAGCTGCACCATGCTTTACTTGTTTGCAGAAGCCAATACAGAAGCTATTCAAGAGCAGATCACCAGGTACTGTTGAGAATGAGGAGAAGATAAATGAGACTCAACAGGCAAAATGAGGAGACGTCTGGTTCTCAACGTGTTTTTTTTTTTTTTATAGAATTCCAGAAAGCCAGATTATGCCTGTTAAGTTTTAAGGGAATAGCAAGCTCCAGATTTAAAACTAAGATGTTGACAATGTCACTGCAGCTACTTCAGTGAGCTATTGCTGTTTGCCCTAAAAGGCTTTGTAATTGTTTCTGCTATTTGCCTATTTTCATAATTTCATCTTGGTTTTTTTATAGGGTTTTGTTAGAACGACTGATTGTAAATAGGCCTCATCCCTGGGGCCTCTTAATCACCTTCATTGAATTGATTAAAAATCCAGCATTTAAATTCTGGAACCATGAGTTTGTTCACTGTGCTCCAGAAATTGAAAAGTGAGTAAATCTGAAGCCTTATGACTTTGTTTTGGGAGATTAATCTATTTGTTTTTAAATTAAGTCCTTCCTCCTTGTTCTAGGCTGTTCCAGTCAGTCGCACAGTGTTGTATGGGGCAGAAACAGGCACAGCAAGTAATGGAAGGAACTGGAGCCAGCTAGAAGAAGCTAACTTTGTGGGAACGATGCCAGCCTGGAGTTCTCTATCAAGCTGACAAAAGAAAATGGGTGGGGCTGCCTAAACCATGGGGCTGCCTTCCCTCCCCCCCCCCTTCCTGGGCTTAAACCNCCTTCCCTCCCCCCCCCCCTTCCTGGGCTTAAACCACAGGTCTTTGGGCCAGAAATGTCCCACATGGGCATGTTACAAAGTTGAAAACTAAGTTTCTCACTCTTGGCCAAAATTCAGAAGATACTGTGAATATAATTTTGAACTATTGTAAATACACAGAACAGAAATATTTGTTGGAACTTTGGATTTGTGCATATTGTGTTTCAAGAGAGGCATATAATGTGTGCCTGACCAGCTTATAATAAAGTGATGGCTGCTGATGCCAAGCCCTTGTCTGGGGCAGATCTGCTCATCTGACATTCCCGGACTCCCAAAGAGTATGGAAACGCCAGTTTAAATATTATGTAACTTATTTTTCTTGGGGGTGGGACTTCTAAATCACAAAAACAAAGGATGCTCAGGATCCTATAGAATATTAAGGGGAAGGTGGGAGAGTATTGGGACCCAGGATGTTGCTTTTCCCATACCAGATGCTGCCACCTGAAGCCGGCCAATGGAGTCAGGCACTCCTTGGCAGAGAGAAACCTCCAGTCCTTCGGAAGAGGGCTGATCCTTTTAGCAAGAGAAACTACCAGGCCTATACATTTTCTTTCTTTATGCTTGTAAATTTGGGAGGGGAGGATGTGAATCTGTTAATTGCTCCCCTGTGGCCACAAAGTTTGAGTTTGTAAAAAGAACAAAAAGGACCAATACAGCCCATTTTGTAAGGATTTTGAATGTTTTGTAAATGTATTGGTCCATGTGTTGTATTTTGTAGCCTTTCTAGTTCTCTTGGGCTTTAGTTCTCCCATTTCTTGTATGTATGCCTTCTGCAGTTAAACATTAAAGTCATGACAAGCAGCAAATGTCCTTCATTCTCTCAACACCTTCCACGTTACAGTTCATCAGAGAAGCAAAACATTTTTATTTTATTTTTAAACTAACAGAAAAATAAACACAAATTTAAAAGGACTTTCATTCCATGAAGTTAAAATTGAGACACCACTCAAGGTTAATTCCAAAAAGTTCAAGATTCGCAATATAGTACTGAGGATATGACGTAAGATGACTAGTGTTAGAACACAGAACATAGAATCTTACAGCTGGAAAGGACCTTGGAAATCTTTAGTTCAAACCCCTCCTCAGTCAGGAGACCCTATGCCAGTGATAGCTAACCTTTTTGTCTTCCCATGCCAAAAGTGTACACACACGTGCCCATGTGACCCCTCCCCCCATCCCATGCATGCGTGCATGTCCTCTCATGCATGCACAGCAGATACCCGACAATCAGCTGGCGGGGGAGGTGCACGCATGCGCAGTGGGTCTGTTCCGGGCAATGGCTCACATGTGCCAACAGAAATGGCTCTGTGCCACTTCCGGCACGCGTGCCATAAGTTCACCATCATGGCCCTATACCATCCCATTCAAAGAAGTCTAATCTATTTTTGAAAACCTACAGTGATAGAGCAGGGGCTCATTGGTGGCTCAGCAGTTAAGATGCTGGGCTTGGCTTGAAAGCTGAATTTGAGTCCTGTGTACCAGATGACAGGGGAAGCTTTTATCCTCCCAGCTCCTGCCAACCTAGCAGTTTGAAAACATGCAAATAGGTACCACTTGAGTGGGAAGGTAACATGATGTCATTTTGGCCACATGACCATGGAAATGTCTTCAGATTGTTGGTTTGATTGATGTTCCCAATTTGGGTCTGAGCCTGGTGCCAAGGCCAATGAAGGATGTCAGACATAAGGTGCAGTTTTGATTGCCTTTTTATTGGAGAACTCCAAGGAAAAGGGGTCCTCGCCAAATGTCAAGAACCAAGAAAAAAGGATTAAGAAAGCTATAAATTTTTACTAAGGGAGAAGTGGGACAAGGTAGGATAATAAGAAATATCATCTAATAAACATTTTAATAATGATCTAACAATTTGTTCTGTTGGTCTCTAGCTGTCCCTATTCCTAAGCCTTGGCTAATGAAGGCTCCATGAGTTAGTTATCTAATACACATTCTATTTGCTCCAGGCCATCTATATTCCTAACTTCTAGCTGAGATCTTGTTACTTTTATCAGCTTTCTAACTACCCAGAATTGTTATAAATTTTTTACATGTGCATATTTCCTGTGAATAAGCAGTCTTCTTGTCAGGCAAACTCCACAATTACAGGCTTCCTGATTTATTTTCAAGTGTGTGCCATGACTTTGCAGACAGCCCATCATCCCTCCCCCCCCCCTTTTGAATCTGAAAATGATTTAACTTTCCATGATTCACCAAACATGCCCACAGAGAGATCCCATAATTTGCTTACAGGCAGAAAGGCAAAGCAGAAGACATTGTAATCCACAACATGTGATTAAGAGAACGATTATGGCTGTCAGGGTCATTATCAGGGTATTTAACCATCTGAAATTAGATAACCATTCTGCCAGTCAATTCCATCTGCCTTCCTATTCTTTCAACCCCCCGGGTTTGCTGCTATTTTTGTGATGTGTGTAGCTCGGCTATGGAGTTCCTCTAATTTACCCAGAATCTACACACAACATTGTCCAAGTAATGCTCACACACCTTTTGATGCTAATACCATACCTTAGAGACATCCTGTTCTGAACTGTCATGTGCCATATACCATCACTTTTTGCTGCAGCAATAAAAAAAATCTCCCGTCTCATTAGCTAGGATTTCCCTCACTGCTTGTATACAATACATGAAGTTATTGAGAGACTTGAGCCCACTGAACAAGGTAAACTGCCTTTCAGATAAAGTGAGTATAATATAAGTGGATGGGAGGAGCACAGTTACATAGGGCATATGCCAGGAGTGTCAAACTCAAGGCCTGGGGGCCAGATCCAGCCCGCAAGGTGCTTAGATTTGGCCCATGGGGCCACCCTGGAAACAACCAAGGACCAACCTGTGATGCCTCTGACAGTAAAAATGGAGCTCGGGAGGGTTCCGTTTTTTCTAGCAGAGGGTTGCAGGAGGCTGTCATAAATGAAAACAGCTGGGGAATGATGTTGAGCTGGCCACGCCCTCCCTGGCTCCCCAAGGTCAAACAGAACCCTGATGTGGCCCGCATTGAAATTGAGTTTAACATCCGTCATATGGTTTCATTTTCCTAGTATGGATAGCTACGAATACCTTTTGCGGAAAATTTCTAATTGAGAGGTGGTACGCCTCCGCTCACACACCTATGGTTCCGGAGGTTTTTGGTTCCAGAACTACTGTCTTAAGTTAAACTGAGGAAGTCACAGGCTGCCCAGTCTAAGAATCCGGAATAGCAGATTGTGGGTTATTTCTTCACTCTGGAAATGGTGCCATCTAAGGTGCCAGGCCTTCTACTTTTAGTAGTCATATATGAATCATATGAGTAGTTGAAAGCACTTGAAATGGTCCCTTCCACTTCTGACCCTAAGAGGTTGTTGCTCCCCATAGCTTTACAAGCACCCAGTCTCCAGGCTGAAACAAGTACTGGTTGATCTAGTCCAGGGTATTGATTTTCCTGCAAATAACAGGAAAGAAAATTCATAATTGGGGTAGAGATGGGGACAAGGATGCCAACGCTTGGCTAGCCCCAAGCCCTGTTCCCAGGACAGATTATTTCATTGATACTGCTCTCTGCATCTCCATTCTGACAAATCTCTTCTGCAGCTGTACTATCAAAGGGCTGTAGCATGTGGTCAGGAATTTCCTTGCATTTGAATTTCCTTGCTTCTCATATTTTCTTAGTTATTCAAATTTTCTGCTGGAGTGTTCCTATCCTGAAGTCTGAATCTTTAAGAATACCTGAACAATTACCACCAGTTCTCCATCTTCCTCAGCTTCTCACTCAATCCACCAGTTTGCTTCTTCCCCAAATTTGATCATGCAGAACATTGTTCACCCTGAGCACTTCAACCAGATCTTGGAAGCTTTAACAGCTTCTTATCAGAGCAGTTTTCCTGTTCTTGTATTCCTTCCCAGTACTCAAGATGTTCAAGGTGACAATGGTTGCCTCTGCCTGGTGCTACTGCACAAGCCTCCCAAAGAGGGAAAAAGCAAACCAGCTGGCCAGAGCTGCCGGCCTTGGAAGCAGCCCAACAAGCAGAAGCGCTGTGCCCAGAAAGTGGCAAAAGTGGCATTTTTTGCCCCAGAAAGGGGAAAAGGGGCCAGAGGGCTGCAACTGCAGCCCGACAGTTGTCCCCAACCCCCTGCGCCACCATTTTGCTGGCTACACCCATCCTCCCAGGCTTATTTTTGAGGTAGAGGTTTTAGACCCAGCCCCACAAAATTAGGGTTGGGCTTATTGGGGTGGCTCATGTTTTTTGAGAAACACAGTAGTACCAATTTCTCCACTGTTGGCAAGCTGATCAGGCACTGGGTGCACCCTGGATCTAACAGGGTCAAGATGATGACTTTTACTCCCGAGAAGGACACCAGTATCTCCACCCTGGCAGTCATTGGAATGATGGTGCCACTTGCCATCGGGTCATATTCCCCTTCGCTATCGCTCTTGCAGAAGACCATGCCAGGCTTGTCAAAGTTCCCTTTGCTGGATTGGTCTCACAGAGGAGGAAGGCAATCCAGACACCCCATGCTGGTGCTTGTTTGGTGCAGCTGCAGGCAAGCCAAGAAACAATGGGACAAAGGGGCAAGTGCGTTAGGATCACCTCTACCTCCAGCATGCCTCTGCCTCCACCTGTGCTGGTCCTTTCACGAGAAAGAGCAGGGCAGCTAGCTGCTAAGCTGCCACCTTCTGGAGGTGGCCCAAATCTCAAAGATGGCAGTAAGTAAGAGATGGCCAAAAGTCATTCTGCCCTGAAAGAGGCATTCCACTTCAGCGTATCCCAGTATTGCAGTGCTGAGGGTTCTGAGTAGAGCCTTTTTCACAAATGGCAGGAAGATGGGAAGGAGAGCTTTCCTGTCTGTCGTCCATTTCTCAAGCTCGATGCGGACTGGGGGAAGGATGGGGGTTGGGGATTCCTTTTCCTTACCTTTTATGAGGAAGGCTCTATTCCAAACCTTCAGCGTTGCAATCCTGGGACACGCTGACGCTCGGAATGGAACTTTTTTTACAAATGGTGGGAGGACCGGGAGTTTTCCTGTCTGCCCATTCCTCAAACTCGATGCAGACTGGGGGAGGGATGGGGGGGGGGTTCTCCTTCCAATTTTCCTGCCTTTCGTAGGGAAGGCTCCATTCTGACCCTTNGGGAGGGATGGGGGGGGGGTTCTCCTTCCAATTTTCCTGCCTTTCGTAGGGAAGGCTCCATTCTGACCCTTCAGCATATCCCAGGATCTTGCAAGGCTTGTTCTGGCATTGCGTGAACAAGCAGTAGCACTGCTGCGAGTTTGGATACACCAGTGCAGCCACTCATGGCAGGATACCAGCTGCACTGGTGTGATGAAGCACGCTGAGGTGCTACCATTCATGAGTGCAATGCCACACAAGCCTTGTGGTATCCTGCTCCAGGAGGCTGTGCCGGTGTGGCAGGCCTCATGGCAGTGTTGCCACTCCTACACACGGCTCACTCAAATTGCAAACAGCCCAGAGATTTTTGTGGCCTTTATGTGCCTGGGATGCCTGCAGAATCCCTGTTCCGGTGAGGTGCAGCATTTGGGCTCCAATGCGTTCTCTTCCTGGGCAGTGACGGTGCATCCATGGCATGGCATGACATGGCATGGCATTTATACTGAGACTATAGAACAACACATAAACCTTAGCTGTGCTAAGGAATCCGCTAAAAGCCGAACTAATTTCTGACTTCCAGGTTAGACTACCTAGGGTAGTGTCATGCCCCTGGTGGAGTCTGACTCTGAGGAAGAAAAGGAACAGCCCACAGGGAGTGGGAGTGTGGCTCCAGAGGTGGTGGAGGAGGTTGTGGAAGGCCAGAGGCCAGCTGAGCAGTCAGAGGAGGATCCAGGCCCATCCCCTATCCATCCTAGGTCATGCAGGGAGGAGAGGATCAGGGAAAAGCAAGGTCTACTCAAGAGAAGATTATCATGATCCTCCTCATGGCTTGCAGGTGGGAGCTATGAATATAAGTTTCCAACTGCGCAGTTAGAATTGTCAATTAGTGTTCACCTTGAAAGAGGCTTATCTTTGCTGGTGTTCTTCCCAATGACTTTTCTAGGCTATTTTCCTAGAGTTTATAATTAGTTACCTCGGCTTACTTCAGAACTCTCATCAATGCAGTTTATTTTGGTTTTCTGTTTGCCTCCTTATTTACTTTTGTGACTTTAAACTGTGCCTAATAAAACAGTGAAGTTAAGTTGAAGGCTTTACCAGACTTTAATATATGTTTTGGGTTTTGGGTTATTTTGAGACTATGGGTCATCACAGGTAGCCTAGGCAGTCTAACCAGGCAAGGTGAAAGCAATCATATAGTGGGTGGCCACAAGGACCAGAAGATAGTTGCAGAGTTTCCTAGGATTCACAAACAATTCATTCCCACTTTCACACAAATAATACTGCCCATCATGAACCTGTTAAAAATGGGGAATGGGGTTAACCCTAACCTTAGACCAAGTCAACCCTTGGACTGTTTTGCTACCTTCCCACCGAAGTGGTACCTATTGATCTACTCACATTTGCATGCTTTCCAACTGCTAGATGGGCAGGAGTTGGGGCAAGTAATGGGAGATCAACCCCGTTATGTGGCACTTGAGCCTCAAACCCAGGTTGTTAGCTTTTCAGGTGACAAACTCAACGTATTTAACCACTGAGCTGTTGCGCCCCTTAAAGTTTTCATACTGTGGGTCATATTTTAGAGATACTACCTACCAGTTGCGGTATCCACTTATTTCTATAGTCTTCATAGTAAAATGTTTATTCTATGCCAAATTTCCTGTAATTCTTTAAGAACTGAATCTGACAAATTATTCCAAGCTATGACAAAAGTCCAACTTTTTGTACATCTTTGTGACATTCTGATCACCAGCATCTTTAATTCTTGTGGAATGAACATCACCAAAATATATTGGTGTCTGCAAAATTGTTCAGATGTGTCATGTTAAAAGTTGTTGGCTTTGATTCTGTGGTAGACATGGATGTAAACAGCTATCTTCTGAAGAGAAGTCTGAGCAATTAGGTCCTCGAGGGACAGAAACAAACTCCATCTGTGGAATTCATTTTTATTGCCTATGAAAACAGCCTCCAACTGCTTAGAAGGCATCCAGGCCCCAAAACTGCCACCTTCACAGCAGCAACTACTTTGCCAGCTCAAGCAACTGATGCAGAATCTTCTTCTGGCCGTATCGCACTTGGAGGGCAAATTGCTCCCGGTGGCTTAATTCCAAATAAGCCTGCAGGTCTCCCAGCATCGTTTCCTCCTCCTTCAAACTGGAGGAAAAAGCCTTCAGTGTTAGCATTGTGGCATCAAAGAGAAGCTTCTTCTGAGCAGCACTCAGGTTGGGTATCATAGTTACTGACTGGATCAAGCAAGTGGTCCCTTTTCTATCAGTCTTAGCCTCTTTAAACTCTTTGAATTCCTCTGCAGACATCGTCAGCACCTGTGGTAAGACACACACAAACACACACACAAACAGACCACCCCTAGTTAGAGATGTCAACCAAAATCAAATTTCACCAAGCAAACTCACTTTTGACTTTCAATCTAAAACTGCTTTTCTCAGTGGATTTCAAGCAGTGACTCAGCTCATCTTTTCTTAAAAGTCTGCCAATTTCATCCTTTGCAGCGTTTTGCCTTACATGTTGTATGACTATATGCTGCAAGACAGCGAAAATAGTCACAGCATAATTGAGGAGTTAATGCAAGCATTTTACAAAACACCAAGCTAAATGTAATGCATACATAAACATAATGGGAGAAGGAGGAGACTGTAATTTTCACAAATGGAACTCTCTGTATTATCGGTGCCATTCTGCAGTCACATGTTTTTCTGTGCTGGAAATATATTTCTACATCTTATCAAACAGATAGAGAAAAATATCAGTGAGCGAATTGTGTCTTTCCTAATACACCATTCCAAGCTCTATTCCTCCATGGAATAGAGAAGACCAGGAAAGTATCCAAACCCGTCTACTCTTTAGTCCAAGAGAAAATGCTCCACAACCTGCCGACTGGAACCAGGACTGCTACTCAGGCAACAACACCAAAGACTTACAACTAGAGCCAAAACTAACAATTCTTTTGGCTCTTCAACCTCAGAGCAAGAAGGAACCAGGAGATGCTTGCTCAGATGGATGAAATATTCAGAATATACACAAGATACATGACAAGCAACGAACTCCCCAGATTTTCTAAAAAGGCAATAAAAGCAGAAATACTACAGAGAGCAAGAGATAAGCCACTGAAATATAAAGGGAGAGAAATAGTAGTCCTGAAACAGATTCCTTGAAGAGACATAAGGAAACTATCAATTTTTGACAAGTAAATTTCAGATGGCTGATACCCAAGGGAATATTGGTGAATTGGATGGGAAAAAAAACATAGACTGATAAAGCAGAGTAATCTTATGACCAGTATTTTGGGTCATATGAGGAAAAAAGAAGAGAGAAAATAGAAGATAAAGGACAAGAGGAAGCAGTAGGAGGGGTAAACTCACAACAACAGGAAGGTGAAATAGAGCTGGATGAAAGAGCAGAATGAGAAGGCGCAAGGATAAAAGAACAGAGAGAAATAAATAAGAACAACTAGAACAAGACCGATTTATAAATAAAGTGATGGAAGAAGAAATAAAGTTGCTGTCCATTAATATAAATGCATTGAACTCTCCTATGAAAAGGAAAAGGGTCTTTAATAAATTAGAAAAATTAAAGTTATATTTAATTTGTCTTTAAGAGATCCACATTAAAATACAATAAAACAAATTATTGGAATATCCTAAAATTGGGAAATATTTTTCATTAGCACAGCAAAAAAATGGGCTATATATTGAAGAAACAATAGATCCTGGACACATTTCTGGAGATGAAGATGGCAGGATTTTGATGGTGGGGGTAACAATGAATTATAAACAGATGCTTTTGATAGAAATATATGCACCAAATAATAAACAAGAATTATATGAAAAACTCCACCAGAAAATTACATAATTGAAATATGAACAAGTTTGCGTGGTAGGAGATTTCAACGCAATTGTAGATGCAAAACTCGATTATAAAAGCAGTAAAATAGGCAAAAAAGCTCGAAAAACACTTCCAAAGACCTTCTTCAAAATGGCAGAATAGGTATTCAAGAATATAGATAGAAGTACACTCTAAGAAAACTCAATATTAATTTTATTCAAATAGACATAAGTCTTGATCAAAAATAGATATCATATGGATGTCACCGGAGTTAAAAGCAAACGTGCAAGAAATAGAAATGGAAACAAGCAATTGGAAAAAAATACTTTGAAGAATTAAATAAAATAATATTAAGGCAAGGGGAAAAAACAAGAATAAGTTTGAAAATGCTACAACATTCAAAAAATAGAGTGGACTGCCAGATTGGGAATTGTACACTGCTCAAAAAAATAAAGGGAACACAAAAATAAGAAATCCTAGATCTGAATGAATGGAATATTCTTATTAAATACTTTGGTCATTACATAGTTGAATGTGCTGACAACAAAATCACACAAAAATTATCAATGGAAATCAAATTTAGCAACCCATGCAGGTCTGGATTTGGAGTTACCACTCAAAAATTAAAGTCGGAAAAAAAACACAACAAGCTGATCCACTTTCATTTAATGTCCTTAAAACAAGTTCAAAATGAGGCTCAGTAGCTATGTGTGTCTTTCCACGTGCCTGCATAACTCCCTACCACACCTGGGCCATACTCCTGATGAGTTGGTTGATGGTCTCTCCTGAGGATCTCCTCCATACCTGGACAGACGCATCCTCCCCTAACTCCTGCGACAGTCTGCGGTTGCAACGTAGCGTTGGTGGATGGAGCGAGTCATGATTGTCCCAGATATGCTCAAGGATTCAGGTCCTAGGGAACAGGCAGCAGTCCATAGCATCAATGCCTTATCTTTCAGGAACTGCTTGACACCCACTCAGCCACATGATTCTAGCATTGGTCTGCTATTAGGAGGAACCCAGGGCCACCGCACCAGGATATGGTCTCACAAGGGTCTGAGGATCTCACCTCGCTTCCTAATGGCAGTCAGGCTACTTCTGGCACGCACATGGAGGCTGTGTGGCCCCCAAAAGGAAATGCCACCCCACACCATTACTTGACCCATGCCAAAACGGTCATGCTGGGGAGGTTGCAGGCAGCAAACAATTCTCCACGACGTCTCCAGACCCTGTTCCACATCTGCTCAGTGTGAACCTGCTTCATCTGTGAAGAAACAGGGCGCCAGTGACGAATTTGCCAATCTTGTTTTTTGGCACAATGCCAACATCCTGCATGCTGGTTCGGGTTGTAAAGCCACAAGCCCCACCTGGGATGTCGGACCAGCCATACCACCCTGCATGGAGTCTGTTTCTACCGTGTGAGCACCCCATATACATTTGTGGCCCGCTGGAGGGTCATTTGCAGGACTCTGGGCAGAGCTCCTCCTGTCCCTCCTTGTTCAAAGGCGAGTAGCGGTTCTGATGGCTGTGTTTTGCCGTCCTACAGCCCTCCTCCACATCGGCCCCTGATGTACTGGCCTGTCTCCCCTGTAGTGCCTCCATGGCTCTGGACCATATGCTGACAAACACACGCACGCCTTCTTGGCCACAGCTCGCACTGAATTGTGCCCATCCTGGGATGAAGGCTGCACTACCTGAGCCACTTGATGTGGGTTTGTAACTCCATTCCATCGCTACCACTAGATGTAGTGAAAGCACCGCCAGCATTAAAAGTGACCAAACCACTCAACCAGAAAGCATAGGAACGAGAAGTGGTCTGTGGTCACCACCTGCAGAACCACTCCTTTGTCGGGGATGTCTCTACTCGCTTGCTTTCCACCTGTTGTCTTTCCATTTATACAGCATGTGAAAATTTGATTGTCAATCAGTGTTGCTACCTAGTGGACAGTTTGATTTAGTACTTTATACAAGCATGTTGAAATTGATTGTCCAAATCAGTGTTGCTACCTCTAAGGTGGACGTTTGATGCACAGAAGTGTGACTCACATTGGGCCAGTGACATTTTGTGTTTTTAAAAAAACAATTTATTAATTTTACAACTAAAAAGCAACACAGCATACATTATATGAAAAGCAGAAAAGGAAAGAAAAAAGGGGTTGGAAGAAGTCAACAGAAAAACAGAACAAAATTAAAACAATGCTTATTTTTGACAGGTTTCTAAGAACTTTTCTTCTTCTTAATTTTATTATATCTGCACACTTAGTCTTTCAAAAATTGTACATCACTCATATAAATTTATCTTATTCTAACTATCCTATGATATTAAAAATTTATATTGGTTCTAACCACTTTATACCAATAATTCCAACTATTTAAAATATGGTTTTGCAAGTTTCTTTCGTTTTTTTTAAGATAAGTTAATCTATCCATTTCTCGCAATTTGAAATTTTTTGGAGATATCTCCTGTGTAGTATTGTGAGGATGCTTCCAACATTGAGCAAAAGCTAATCTGGACTGCCGTTAGTATATCCGTCCTCTCTAATGTATTTTTGGTCTTGTTTTGAATTATGCTTATCAAAAATCACTCAACAAGAAGACTTCTGGTTATACTCTGGTTCTGTTCTTTTTGTTTATATCTTCCAGCCAATTTCTAATTATCCTCCAGTATTTTTTGGGCTTATATACATGTGCGACCAATTAGAGAGAGAGGGTTCCCTTCTTTCTGTTTACATTTCCAGCATTTTGGACTCTGTTTAGGGCACTTTCACCAATCCTCGAAAGGGGGAAGATGCCATCTAATAAAACCCTGTATAAAATGTGTTTTCTTTGTATGCTGCCGATTTGTATTCTTATTATTCTTTCCCCAGACTGCCTTCCATTCTATTAGGGTGATGTTACGTTTCTACATTCCTTACTCCAGGCTATCAGTATTCCCTTTTACTGTTTCTTCTTCTAATTCTACTATCTAATTAAACAATTATAAAATTAGTTATATTTCTTTTTCCTGGTCCTACCCCATAAAATTATTCTAGGTTGTTTGGGGTTTATGCTAAATTCCAAATTCTTCCTATCCTGTTTTTACTATCTACTATTATATTCTTGTAGGGTATACCCACTGATCTATTTTAAAATCCCCACTTTGGAGTTCGTGACTGATTTCAAAGTTCCTTGTATGCCCAATAAATGCTTTTTTATTTAATCATTCTAAAATATCCAAATTCTTTGGGTGGATCATCGGCCCTCATTAGCCAAAATCGGTAACTTTTAAGTAGTGTTTTTTTTACGTATGTTTTTCCCAATTAAATTATAATGATCTCTAATTAAGGTGTCTGTGGGAAATATTTCTGATGAACTTTTCCTACATCCCATAAAAGGCATGCCACGCCCCTTTTGTAAATCATAGCCTTCTAGAATAAACTTCTCTTATTATTTAAATTCACCCAATTTTTTAACCATACTAGATGGCAGCATATTATTATACAATTCCCAATTTGGAAAGTGCCAACCCTCCCATGCTCCCTCACAATCCCTGCATGGCTTTTATATTATTCTGGGTTTGTTTCCCTGCCAAATAAATTTAGCGGTTATTTTTATTAAGTTCTTCAAAAAAAAAATGTGTAATTAATTTGGAATCATCTGAAACAAATATAAGAATTTTTGGTGAGAATATTCCTTTTGATGGTAGCAATCCGCAATAGTGAGGGGTAGCAGTCTTGCCCATAATTCTAAATCCTCTTTACCTGTAGCCACAACTTAGCAAATTGGTTTCTTTAATGCCTTTACATTATGTGTCCACCTATATCCTAAATATTAACTTTCTTTGTCGCTTGTATTCTTCCCCATAAACTTCTTCTGATCTTTTTTCTGTTTTTCTGTGAAATTTTTAGTCATTTAATTTTTGTTTTTTTCCTATTAATTTTGAGTCCTGCTACCACTCCAAATTTTCTAATTCAAATCAATTTTTGTCCTCTTTCAATTGGTTTCCTCAATAAAAAAAAAAAAGCCATATCGTCAGCAAATGCTTGCAATTTGTATTCCCTGCTCTTTTAACCTTTAATCCCTTTATATCTCGAATTCTGTCTTAATTACGTATTAATAGTTATGTTTCTAATGAGAATATGAAGAGCAGGGCGAGAGCGAGCAACTTGTCTGACTCTCTTTTCTATTTTTTGGGCGGGTATATTCCCCATTTACTTAATATTGGTCTGTGGTGTATCATAAAGTGGGTTATAATATTTTAAAATTTGGTGCCTAATTTTATATTATATGATTTTTTTGTACAAGAATTGCCAATTTAAATATCAAAGCCGTTTCAGCCATCTAAGAACACAGTGCGATTTGTTTCTTGGGATGGGCTTCGTAAAAAATTTCTAAAATATCTTAATACTGTTCTTGAGTTATTACTAATCTGTCTAGTCGGAGGAATCCATTTTTGATCTTCATGTATACATAATTTAATATTCTTTTTAGTCTTATTAGCTAGAATGGAGGTAAATATTTTAAATCAGTATTTAATAATGAAATTTGGTCTATAATTATTAATATATCTGGATTCAGATTCCTCCTTCGGCATCAGCGAATCAGTGCTCCCTACATGAGTCCGCTCTTGGCTGCCGGACATCATTAAAAATTTCCATCATTAAAAGGTCCAATTTGTTCTTGCAATTATTTTATATAGGCTCTTCCCAGATCCCATCTGGGCCGGGGCTTTATTATTTTTTGGTCTCCATGTCAATTTCAGTTCAGACCAAGATATATCTTTATTAAGTGATTCTATTATTTCTCCCTCAATTTCTTTTTCTTAATTTCATCTAAAAGGTAAATTTCTTATTCTGTTCCTCGTTTTATTTTTTCCTTTTTATATAACTCTTCAAAGATTTATGATACAATTTTCTTTTTTTTTTTCTATTCTGTTGATGAATCAGTCTTTCTTTCTTTCTTTTTTTAAAAGAAGCTAACCAACTTCCTGGCTTATTAGCATTCTCAAAGGAGGTTTGTTTAGTCTATTTAAATTTATAATCATTTTATTCTTGTTCAATTTGTAAATTCAATTCTGTGTTTAGTTTATTATTATACTGATTTTGCAATTGTTGAATTCTTTGGATCTTCTGTAATTGCGCATTTGTAATTCCTAATTTGTTGTTGCAATTTATTTTGTTGGCATGTTTTTTTCTTTATTCCTCCTTGGCATTGGTGAAGCAAATGTTACTCTTATTACTGCCTTTCATGGGTATTCCCAAATGTTTTGTTCTGGTTACACCAGTTTGTTTATTTTCTTTTTAAAAATAATTTTAATTCTCCTTAAGTTTATCATATATTCTTTTCTCTTTATTGAATATTTAAGGTCCATCTTTCTTTGTTTCTTTCTGACCTTTCCATATTATCTGAATATGGATTATGGTCTGCCCATTCATTCGGTAAAATTTCAATTTCTTTATTTCATTTGCTATTTTCCCCATTCATCCATGCCAATCGATTTGCATCCATATTTGATGTGGATTAGTATAAAATGTAATTTTTTTTCCCAGATTAGTTTTCTCCATAAATCCAATCAAAATAATTATTTCATCATTCCTTACATATTTAGGAACTCTCTTTTCCCTTTTTTATCTTTTACCCCATTACTATGGTCTTTCTGATAATCAAGCAATAGAATTAAAATCTCCTATAAGGCAAATATTCCTTTTTCGACCTCCTATTATTTTTTCGATATAGTATTTGAAAAATTCTTTCTGATCTTCATTTGAGGGCATAATTACTACTAACCAAAATTGCAAAAATATACATTAATCCAAATCTTGAAAAACCAAAGTTCGTTCCTGTCAGGGTCTGACCATACTAATTCTGATTTCCTCTTAACATATATTTTTAGTTAATATTTTATGATAACTAAACATTTATAGTTTTGTAATATCTTTTTTCTTTTAACGTTGATTTTAGAACATTTATGTTAATTGATAGAAGTTCTTTTCTTCTTTCCATTTTACTTAATTCTGTTTCGCTCTTCTGTTCTCGTGATAACTCCGTCTCTCCTAGTGTTTTGTGGCTAAAGTTCCTCTTTTTTGTTTCTGTAGTAGTTTTGGTCTTCTTGTAGGTTTTATTTCCAATTCCTCCTTACTACTTGGTCTTCTGAACTCACTAGTTGTTCATGAATTCTTTGGCTTTCTAGGTAGTATCAATTTTAATTTTCCTTTCTTCCACGAAACATCCCCTCTTGGAGTAACCATTTGAATTCTTTTTTAGATTTAAGAAGCACGCTAAAAATTGTTATCTCGTCCTGTGTTTCCTCTTTACTCTTCTTGGAACTTGTTTGAGAATCAAAATTTCTTACCTTTATACATTAATTGTTCCGTCCGGACATCCTAAATATAATATACGAACAGCTCCTTCTCGTAAACGTATAATGGACTTCTCTCGGGCATTTGTGGCGTTTGCATAGTGTACTGACCCTGTAAACTTCGTGAACTCTCTTAAAAATATCATCTTTATCTAATAATCCAGCCAGTATTTCCGCCATCAGTTGTTCTAGGTCTTCTTCCTTGGATTCCTCTACATTTCTGGAATCTTCAGGTATGTAGCCACCTTGTCCATCTCTAGATAGACCAATGAGTCTTCCATTTCTTAGCTTGACATTTTTTAATTCCTCGTCTACCCCTTCAAGTTTCCTTTCGGATCGTTCAGTCCTTTTCTCTACTTCTTTTATTGGGCGCTTATTTTCTCCAGAGGCCTGTTGGAGTATTCCAATTTTTATTTCTACCTTTGAGATGTCTGCTGGTTCATTTCTAATTTCAATTTCCCCCATTCTCCTCCCTTAGTTCATTAATATCTTGCTCTTTTTCATTGTGGGTTTTTATACATTCGTTTTCTGATAGTTTTCTCCATCGATTCTTGTATGTTAGTAAAATTGATTGAATCGAGGATATTGGTTTGTTTTGTCTACTGGTAATGTGTTCTCTATAGTTTTTTGAGTCCATAGGCGAGTGTTGCCCAATGATAGTTGTTAGTGTTGGAGTACGCCTTCCTGCCCGGGTTTTTTCAAGGCTGCTCGAGTAGTCTGTTGAGGTCATTTCCTTGTTAATATTTTTCGTGTGTTGTGATTATTATTAATTATGTTATCCCAAATTACCATTATGACCTCTATTTAGGAATTAAGCCCTAATGTATAATTATTTAATCTACCTATCTTATATTGTTTCAAATTCTTAAATTCTAAATCAAATAAGTAGTTTTATGATTTATATTCAATTTCTATTACACACTGTACAAACAATCCTATATAATTACTAGAATATTACACCCATACACTTTAACTATTAAGAATACTAAAATATCAAAATATTAAATCTATACTTGATTAATTGATTTATAATTATTTTTAATGTTCTATTTTTTTTTAATTTTGTATGTCTAGTCAAAGGTGTAATTTATCCCTATTGATTAAGTAGATTAAAAATCAAAATCTGTTTTTAAACAATCTAATATTAATACTCTATGTTTCTTATCTCAATAAGTAAATTTGCAATCGTTGATGTAGAAGAGGGAATGGGAAGAGGAAAAGATAGCACCAAAAATGTATTAAATAAGAAGAGGGAAAAAAAAAGAAGATTAGGCAATTTATATGAAAAGAAAAAAAGAACAGAAAACCAAGAAAAAAGATTTTCAAAGTCTGTCTTCAAAGCGTTCTTTGTCTCTGAGATTTTTTTTTTCCTCCCAAAATGTATGGGAAGTGCGGAGTTAGAAAAGTGCTGAATAATCTACAATTTTCTAAATCTGCCAGTCCACTCTTCTCCCCCCCTTTTTTAAAAATGTTTTTAAGTTCAATTTTAATTTCCTTCCTCGTACCACCACCTCCTCAATTAAGGCCAAAATTTCCCCAAGGTCTGTTGAAACAGTGCTATGAAATAAATATAGTTAAAATATCGTGTTGCTGGTATCTTCCGAGACTATCCAAGTGCCTATCCTGTCTGCGCCACTGTCCCTTTCAGTTTGCCTGAATCCTCTTCCCGTTCGTCGCTTCAACTAGGTGCTAAGCACACATCTATCTACTTAATAGTCAGATAAAAGAATTCCAAATCACCCCCAATCTTTCTAGGCAATAACAGTAGGATTTCCTTTTCGTCGTCGCAATTCACACTTTCACTTCAATCCGCCAAGTCCTTTCGCCCGCCCTTTCCTCTCTCCTCCACTTTTTTAGCGCTTTCTTTTGTGGCTTCAAATTGGCACTTATGCAGAGGATTATTAACTTGCTGATCTCCTCATCCACACTAAGCTCCCTTTGCCACACGTATTTCAAAACGATCTCAACAAGCTGTCCACTTACTTCGCTTTTTTGGTATTGCGTGACAGTCCAGACTTCAGAGCTCCATTGACAGGAGGCTATCTCTTGCTCGTGTTGGGCTCTGGGAGGCTCCTTGTCGCTGCTGGGGGTTTGCCTTCCCCATTTTACTGCACTAGAGTAATTCCCCAACCGACACGAACCTCTCCGGCCGATTCGGCACCTTTCTAAGGATTTGCACAACGCAAGGAGAGATAACTGAAACCGTGAATGGGCTTCGCCTCTTCTACTCGTCCTTGCCTGCGACGCGGTAGTCGCATTGTGCTGTTTAAGATTTCCTTTATTTTTTTGAGCAGTGTAGACCTTACACAGAAGTTGTACAAAGAACATTCATATTCAGTAGCATTATTCATCATATGGCGTAGACTGTAAGAAGCAACGCTATATGAAACAATACCTACAATGGACCCGGCACTCCATTTATCCAAATGCAACCTTATAGTATAGGAAAACATTACCAGATCTACAAAACGCTTCAGGAGTATAATACGCACCTTGGTTTAACAAGAAAACAGAAAAAACATGAGTCCCATTTTTGCTTCTCCCCAGTGTTCAAGAAAGCTTCTGCAGGCAAAATGGGCTCCTGTTTTTGGATCCTTCTCAAGCCTCTGGCGCATCCCATTTTTGCGCTCTCCCAGCATTCTGAAGAGCCATAAACTGGCCTGTATTTTTTTTGGGTGGAAGGTGCAGTCTTAATAGTCTGAAAAATAATTAACATATTGATTCTAGCATCTTACATTAACTGCACTAGATGATTTGGCAACAGTGGAAAACGTGATCTTTACAGATGATAATGTGCATTTAAAAATATATAGAGATGTGCAGAATGGAATAGCCACTAACCTTTCAATTTAAGGAAAAGGAAGAAACTGAATACCTTTGACATGGTACTTTTTTATCAATGCTATACATAAAAACCAGAAGTTTTAAACAATGTAGATGAAAGAAAAGGACTGATGATATTGAAGGCTTTGTTTAAAATTGATAAGCAATATTGTTATTTATAGAACTAAAACCAATGTAATGAATAGTTGTGAAACACTTCATTATTTTCTAAAAATGTTTGTATCCAGACAACACAGTTTAGCTAAAATTTAATATTTATCATGTTGTAGATATATTAAAACTTACCATATTTTTCAGTCGTATAAGAGCTCCAAAGTATTAAGATGCACCTTAGCTTTTGGGAGGAAACAAGAAAAAAAAATCCTGCCTCTTGCTTCCCAGACAGAACTTGGTCCCTCACCTTGCAGCAACAGCCCATGTTCAGCTGCAGCACAGCCTGATTTAGTAAAAGCATCTCCTCTCTG
>BHFT01052424.1:0-21266 GCA_004320025.1 Laticauda laticaudata
AAACCATCGTGGGCCTTCACAGCTGGATCCTCTTCCAGATTGGAAGCTCAGGTGACGGCTAACATTGGCCTTCCCTGATGTACCAGGCGTGCACCAAAGAATTTGCCCTCCAATGCTCCCAATTCCCTGCGTCAAACTATGTTGGAGATGAACCACCGTGATGTTAGACTCTCCTCGGAGGAAAGAAAAGATTAGGTATTTTTTCTGCCGGGGATGCGGATATTGGCCTGATGGGGTTTTTATTGCGAGGGGGCAGATGCCAGAATAATGGTCAAAGTTGTCGGCTGCGCTCCATTCAAAAATCCCAAGGAAAGAAAACATTACAGAAAGCAAAAGTTAACTCCTTTATAACCCTGCTGGGAAAGTTAGAAAGTGTGTGAAAGTGGCATGGGTGTTTAGCAACCAAGAATTCTTGAATCTGAAGAAATTAAGGTGTGCAATAGATACAATATACAAAGTGAATTTGCTGGAAGTGTTCCAACCCAACAATATCTAGTTCAGATGAAATTTTCCAATTAGAAAATTTGTTTGAATATGATCATTGGGCATCTTCAGGTGATGATGAGGCCTCTGTCCATTGACCTTGGCATACTTTGATAATGGGTTGCAGTTGCGCAGAGAAAGAAACCTAAGTGAGAAATAGAAACCTAACACTGATGTATGCTCCCCCCCCCATTTACACAACAGAAAAATGTAACACCTCCAGCACACTTCACAGACTCATCCCCTCCTCTCCCCCCATTTCTTATGACAGCCGAAAGATACAAAGCAACAGAAGATCTTGAAGGCTGACAGCGGCTAGAATTGAATTTGCTCAAAATTGGAAAAATGAGAAAATTCTGATGGAAGAGGAGGTTATTAAGAAAATAATGGAATGTGCAGAAATGAGTAGCTTGACATTAGAAACTAGAGATCAAGAAAAAAAAGTATTATTAGATTTGGGATTTATCAATGGCTAGATAGAAGAGTGGAAACTGAAATAAAACAGTAATGATGTAATTGATTATTTTTAAGTTATACTATGAATATATCTCAGTAAGAATTGAGACAGCCTGGAAATGAACTTAGAAATTAAATGATAGAATAATAGAGAACATGATGTGGAATATAGATCAGTTTATATTATGAATATAAACTAAGAAGGAAAGAATTACAAATATTGTGCACATGATACATATACCAAACCAGCACACTGTATAACTGAAAGATGGTTTTATTTGTTATGTTGTATGTTATAAAAATAAAAACACTTTAAAAAAAATAGGAATATTTTTTGGAGCAGTGAAAGTAACATTTTAGCTAGGCAGATGAATAATCCTGATTTTTCTGAGATTGAAAGACACCGAAGAATTCCAATATTTATTTCCCTAATACCATTCAGAAAGACAGGTTATAATTTTTTAAATAGCTCTTATTACATGAAGGACACCCAACAACTAGGACTGGGCCAGGTGTGTGGAGAAAGCAAAAGGCTCTTGGCCTGAGTCTTAAGTCCAAATGCTTTTGAATTTAAACATGTGCAAAATTTGTAAAATTGAAAATAGTAAAAATATATTTAATCCGTTTTGCCTTTTTCCTTGATGTCACATTTTAGTGCACCATCTTTATCATGTCTCATTATATTTAGGAGTTGGAAATGCTTGCAATGATCCCAACGCCTCTGAATCTCTTACAGGGCTATATAAATATATCAAGCAACATTAAATAAAGGCAACTGTTGGAAGAAATATCCAGGTCCAGTTCCAAGCCGGGAGAAAGACAAAATGGAAGCTGGAGACCGATTGAAGAGAAAGTCCATTTATTGATGAACCGAACCACATGGGTTCTGGACAGCTGACCACATGGAGTTGGTTAGGAGTCTTATGGTTAGGAGTCAAAAACCCTTTCAGTGTCCCCAAAGCCAACCTAAGTGTCAGAGGGGATGGTCTACAAGGCAGGGTGAAAAGCCACAAGTTCCCACTCAGAACAGTCCATTTCCTCAGAATCAAACTTTGAAGTTCAGATTGAAAGGTGTAAAACAGTGGTTCCCAAAGTGGGCAGTACCAACGCCTGGGGGACAGTGGGATACCTTAGAGGGGCACAAAGAGGCAAGGGGGCGGCAGGAGGGGCGCTGGAGGTAGGCCCCTCGAAGGGCAACATTCAGGGTTGAGAAAAAATCCTGCCATATTCAAGGTGAGGCCCCGCAGAATCACCCCATTGACTTGCACGTTCCGGTGCAAAGAGCTCAATGGGGCAAGCCTGGGGGGCCTCGCCCCGAATGCAGTGTTGGGAAAGGAGAACAAAGCCAGAGTGACTTTATTCTCCTTTTCAAACATCCCACTGCCGCTGCGTTCGGGGTGAGGCCCTGCAGGTCCACCCCATTAAGGCTCTTGCACTGGTGGCACATGCCCAAGCAAGACCGAACAGAGCGGTGCACAAAGTCAATGAGAGAAGGAAAGAGAGAGGAAAGAGAGAGAAGGAAGAAGAGAAAGAGAAAAGGGAAAGAAAGAAAAAAGAACAAAGGGGGGATGGAAGGAAGGGACAGAAAGAAAAAGAAATAGGGAGAGAGGAGAAAGATAATGAGATATCTCTTCTAGTCCAATCACCTGCTCCAGCAGGGTTAGAAGAGTGTGTGTGTGCGCGCACGTAATTTACCAACCATTTTCATTTTGCCTTCTTCAGAATTGGCACTAATACATTGAGGAAAAGTAAATTTTTTAGGGTGGAGGTCTGGTCCAATGGATCCTGTTTAAAGCCTCAACAAAATGTGAGAGCTCTTGGCCATGTTTCATCTTGGCCATGTTTCATCCACAAAATAATTAATAGAAGCCAAAGATGTCTCAATGTGCTGGCAAAAGAGCTGGCAAAGATGTTTCAGTGTGGAAAAGGGCTTCTAAACCAGGCCTCATTTCAATCTGATGCATCAAGTCTCTCCTCTCTCTCTCTCTCTCTCTCTCTCCTCTCTCTCTCTCTCTCTCTCTCCCCATCCCTCTGCCCCTTTCTTGTCCCTTTTTCTTTCCCTTTTCTCTTTTTTTTTTTTTCTTCTCTTTCCTCCTCGTTCCTCTCCCAGGCTCACCCCATTGATTTGTTTTTTTTGTTTTGTTTTTTTTTAAATAAAAGATTTTTATCACAACAAAAACAAAACATAAAACCTTTCTTTCCAGTGTGTCAGTTGAGTACATATTTCTTCGTGCACAAAATAATGTATAACTTGTATGTATTTATAATTGTTCTAATCAATATTTATATCACATGTCACTTATTCTATTATTCTTAACTTTAAGTCCTTTCAATATATATTTCAAATTCATTTTCTTACTCTAACTCATCTATTTATCAGTAACAATATGTTATACTATACTTATATAATTCAATTCTTTACTCTTCTATCCAACCATTCATAAAATAAATTCCAAATTTTAAATAATCTTACCACCCATTGATTTGGTGCACCACTTCACTTGGACTTGCTTTGGCAGGTCCCTCCAGTGCAGCGGGCTTAATGGGATGGACCTGCAGACCTGGCACCAAGAACACGGAGCAGTGCTGGCACATTTTAAAAGTAGAGCAAAGCCAGAGGTCGGTAATTTTTGCTGCAAAGAATCACAAAAGCTTCTGGCTGTGCACAAGAAGGGACACACATGTCAATGCAATTCAGCAACATAAAATAAATACAAATAAAACAAATTCAACAAGAATTGGCAAAGCATCTCTAATTATATTTTATTCACTACTAGAATCTAATCAGGGATACTTTGCCGATTCTAGTCCAATGACCTGTTCTAGCAGGGTTGGAAGAGTGTGTGTATATGTGTGTGCATGGCTGTCAAAACTCCAAAAACAGGTCAAGCAGTTCTGGGGAGGCCAGTCATAAATTAGAATACTTGCTAAGCAATCGGTCATCAAGTGAGGACCACTTGTGTTTGGTTTGCCAGTCACCAAACCACACCCATCCAGTCACGTGACCAGCAAGCCATGTCACCAGTCATGTGACCAGCAAGCCACGCCCATCCAGTCACATTACCAGCAAACCACACCCTCAAATTAGGCCATGGCCACATAAATTTGAATCCCATCCCTGGGTGGGGGACATTGATGAGTTTGTAGCACCAAGGGGGTGGTGCACTGAAAAAGTTTGGGAACCACTGGTGTAAAGTATGTGTTGTTTGGAGGATACTGGATCTTGAAAGCTGCAACCTTGAATTTGGGGCTGGAGTAGCAGGAACAGCTGAATGGATAGATTTTGTGGGGAGGAAGAAGGCCCAGTTTGATGGCCGCTAACCTAGAGCCTGAGAGACGCTCATTTCTAGTCCTGCTTTAGGCACAAAGCCATCTCAAAGACCTTGGCCTGCCCTGTCCTGTCCTCTCAGGCCTTGGAAAGGGGAAATCTGCTTTCAAAAAACTTTGGCAAGGAAACTGCAGGGAAGTGGGAGTCCCATGATAATTCCCCAAAACCTATTTTTGCAACTGAGCGAACCTTGAAGGGTGAAGATTCACCTGCTTTGCAAGATTAGAAACAGCCCTAAATGATTTCCAGTTTCATCCTATCAATAGAATAGCAATAGCACTTAGACTTATATACCGCTTTATAGTGCTTTATAGCCCTCTCTAAACAGTTTTACAGAGTCAGCATATTGCCCCCAACAATTTGGCTCCTCATTTTACCCACCTCCGAAGGGTGGAAGGCTGACTCAACCTTGAGCCTGGTGAGATTCAGTCTGCCAAATTGCAGGCAGCTGGCTACAGCATAAGTTGTTTGCAGTACTGCACTCTAACCACTGCACCACTGAGGCTCTTAGAATAATGAAACATGGAAGAATAACTGGAAACATCCACTCCTTGATNATAACATTCTGCCGAAAAGGGAGCACACCCACGCCAAAAAGGCACCAAGTGTCAAAACGTGCACATGCACTGGAAACCATGCATGTCAGCCCCCTGGTTTTCTGGTTTCTAACATGTGCAAAGACCAACTAGCCAGTGCGGGTGGGCACACTGGGGGCGTTGCTCTTCTGGGTTCTGGTGCTCTTGTGTGTGCAAAGATCAGCTGTCCAGCATGCTGGAACCCAGAAGAGCAACAGGAGACAGCTGGCGTGCCCGGAGAGATGGCTCTGCATGCTACTTCCAACACACGTGGCATAGGTTCACTATCACAGTTTTATACTTTTCAGGCTCTCTTGGTAGAACACAGAGAAAGGAAGATCCAGCTGTGATTGGGAGAAGGGTCCTCTCACTCACACACAGGCACATACACACATTTTCCATGCTTTTCTGGCTATCAAATTAAGAGGTACTCACCTTCCTTCCAATAAGCCTTTGAGCTCAAAACTCAAAACCCCTTTAAACCTCTATTCCAAATGGCCAAGGTCCAAGAAAAGTCCACCCACAGACTCAATGGGGTCTGTGCTGGCAAGAGAGACTTATCTGGGCCAGGTCCATTGGTCAGGTTAGCTTGGAGTCCCATCTTGGAAGGGTCTTGGTTGTGCCATGTGGTGAATTCGAAAATCCTATTGTGTTCTGGAGGGTCATGTCTGAATCCCATCACCCTGGAGCTGGAAGCCTTTTGTTTTGCAGATAGGCTGGCCCAGTCTTAATGTGCGCCAAATATCTGCTGGGGGCAGGGAGCTGCTCTTTGACTTTAGAAACCTGTTTCTCCTTTCTCATCCAGGGAAATATAATACTGCCTTTTTAATATTTCCTAAAATGTTTCATTCTAAGAAGGGTGGGTGCTAACTTCCTTCACTTCCAAGCACACCCANGCTTCTGTAACTTTGCATACACAGAAGTCCCCATTGGGTCAAAGTGAAAGTCACAGACCCAGCAGGGCTAGAAAAGGAGGGCTTGGGAAGAGGAGATGACTGACTGTATATGGTGAGAGAAATGTTTCCAAAAGGCATTTCAGAGGTTGGGAAAAAAGGTTAGTAATACAGATATGCGTGCAAAAAATGTATGAAAGTCGCCCCACTCTTTGATACACATTCCTTTTTTTAGTTCAAAAATTAAATAAAATATACAAAAGAACAAAAACAAATAATAGAGGATCAGGAAAGGAACTGAAAAGATAAAAATAATATAATTGCACCTTCCGCCCTTTTCTCTGTTGAGAAATTGTCATCACACATTCTTGCCGTATATGGAAACCTCTGCTCAGCTGACCAGAATAAAACTTTCTTGGAAACTCATCCTGGCCTGAATCCCATTCCTCAAAAAAATCCAGTCCAACATTTCACTTCCAGCGTTACTCATATCTGTGCAGAGGAACAGGGAGATTTTCTCAATGCACAGATGGGAAGCAGTAACCAGATCCTCATGGTAGACTACTGAAGGACTCCGTGGGCCAGGTGGGATCCCAGGCAGTGGTGGGATTCAAAATATTTTACTTCCGGTTCTGTGGGCGTGGCTTATTTGGTGGGTGTGACTTGGTCATTTGACTGGATGGACATGGCCAACTGAATGTCACTCTTCTCAAGGGGTGCCTCACCTGGCCTCTCCCCTCCCAGCCATTGCTTGTCACACCCAGCCTCAGCTTAACTATAGTTCTGTAAAAATGTTGTTCACCGTTTTTGACTTTATTATGTACATATTATAGATGTACTTTCATGGACCATTGAAAGGAGGAAATGGCTCACATGCTTTGCCCAAGGGGGTGATAGGCAACAGGCTTTTAAGGGGCTGCCAGAAAGAAGGGAGGCAATGTATTTTCCAAAGCACCAGAAGGCAAACAAGCAATGTGTCAACTAAAAAATACTTGTTTGTTTTGTTTTTTTTTTGACAATTTTTTATTAGTTTTCAATAAACAAACATACACAAACAAAACACAAGACATCAAAACATAAAACTTCTTTTGGAAGCGGCTTAGTCACGGATACATCTTTTTATACAGACATTGATTCAAAATTCATGCTCACTTTTTATCCAATTTCATATCTTATTTACCATTCTACATTTTCTATGTCGCTTCTCCCTTCTTCACTCTCTTAATTCTATTTTATTTATTTCATCTCAGTTTAAATCATTATACATATTTCTTTGTTTCTGTTCTATTTCAATTTTCTATTATCTTTTCTCATTAACACAAATGACGCCTTTGAATCTTTCCCTAAATTAACACGTAAAATAATATATACTTTACATTCTGATTCTGCTTAGTACATTCTAAAGCTACTTACTATTATTGTAAATAAAAATAAGAAAATAATAAATTTCTATATAATTACAACACTAACCATAGCAAATTAAACTCTATAATTAAATCCAGTTTTCTAACATTATTTCAGGTATAATACAACAATACAATCTTGTGTACTTTTGCAGTCTCTTTTTTAATCATATTTTTACCCACTATTTCTGAATAATTTTGTTTCTTTACATCTTATTTTAAACCTTTATAACTTCTCTTCCCTTTTCCCTCTCTTTCTTCTTCTATTTCAGTTTTCTATTTATCTTTCTTATTAACACAAAAGTTTCTCTGTAATCACAGATTGAAGTATAACACCTTTAAAGCTTTCCCCTAGATTTAACACTTAAAAAATATAGTATACTTTTCATTCTGGTTCTGCTTAGTACATATCTGAAACTACTTACTTGATTATAAAATAAAAGAGAATAATAAGTTACAATATAGTTAAACAATAATCCATAACAAATTAAGCTCAATTATTAAATCAATTTTTCTAACATTATTTCAAATATAAATTACAACAGTACAATCTTTTACTTTGCAGAATCTCTTTTTAATCATACTTTTACCCACTATCTCTGAATAGATCTTGTTTCTTTACATCTTGTTTAAAGCCCATGCCACTGCACCACCGATGCAAAGAGGATGTAAAATGTTAAAAAAAGCTTGCCATCCATTGGAAAACGCAATGCATCCGTTGTGTACCCTGCATACGTGTTTCATACGCTCTATCCTCCAGCATCCGTCCACTGAGATTTCATCCGCCAAGAAGTTTTGAGTTGCACAGGACTTTGTGAATGGATGAACTTTCCGCTGGTGTACAATGTAAAATCCGTGACATCCAAGCAACAAACTTCTATGTCTGTTTATCATCCGTTTAATGTCCGCTATCCTCTCTGCCTCTGGGCATCCTCGCAACTCACATCCGTGCAGCTGAAAATGGAAAGAGGGAGGAAACAAAAGGTACATGGAACGTCTACACAGCATTAGTAGCACCGAAATAGAAAGATGCTCAGTGAACGGTTTGCATCCGATATACATCCACTAGACTTCCTATGAACATCCGTTGAAACATACAATTATCATCCGCTACATACTACCCACGTCCGTTCTTTTCCATTCTGTTTATGCAAATTTCGCCACTTTTTGAGCGGATGACAACGGATGGAGCCACCCGAAATTTTGCTCGTGCACTGTGTCCTTTATGCATACGTGTTTGCGTCCGTCAGCCAGTGGGACAGGGCCTTTAAACTTTGTAACTTCTCTTCCCTTTTCCCTTCCTTTCTCTGCAATCCTGTCTTTTTACCCCTTGTCTCTTAATCTCACCTTTTTGATCTCCACCTTCTTTGTATTTCTCTTTTCTGTTGCTTTCTAACATATCGATTTTTCATCTTATTTTTCCCTTTTTTGGTTGTTTTAAAATCTTAAATGGCTCATTCTCTTTCCCTCTTTCCCTTTTCTTCCCCGTAAAATGTTTATTCAGTAAAGATGGCTTCTTCTATCCCAATCTTCTTGTTCTTAGTTTCTGGTAGGTATAAATCGCCATTCTAAAAAATGGAAAACAGATCCAGAAGAGCTCTTCCTTTCTTGATCCTCTTAGCTTTTTAAATCAGTTTTCAGTTCATCAACAAGTAGTGCCATTGTAAAAAGTTTTTTTTAAACAACCCAAAGATTTTTAGTCTTTCAAATAGTAATTTCCAAAAGTACCAGTCACCAAGCAATCCAAACACACACGTTGTTTCATTTAGCACTTTCTTCTTTTTTATTTTCTCTTCCTGGGTTATAGTTCAGTTATAAAGCTCAGTTGAAATATATCTTTTAGAAGTTTTATTACTAATATACAATTTCGCTCTAATCTTGTAAATTCCAAGCAGCCTCCTCCAAGAAAATCTTAATGTTAGTTCTTTTCCTCTCCCCACTTATAGCAAAAAAAATATTTTTTTTTCAATGCTCAGAAATCTTTATTGTCTCCTTAGCTTCACTTTTCAATTTAATTACCTGCTGATGCCAAAATGGGTTTTTTCGATTTCTCCATTCATTTGCTATCACCATAAGGCAGGAGAGTGAGAAAAAACAAACTTTCCCTTTTTACTTCCATTCACTGCTTCTTCTGTCTTCATGGGGAACAATGTATCTTTAATAATACTTAAACTCCAGGGCATTTAGGTATTACTTGTCATCCCAGTTAACCAAAAACTTTCACTTTCTCAGCTTCCTCCTGCACATTCTTATCCATATGAAAGCTTCTTTGTGGTGGCCATTACTGACCGCCGCTCCACCACTTTTGGAAAAGGGAGTAAAGCCAGCTGAGGAGGGGGGGTTGTGATTCCCCTGGACCCCTGCTGAGTCTCCCCTCTCTTCAGTTATCTCTACGGGGTAACTATAGCCTCCAAATCCAGCTGGATCGGGAGCACTCCAGCGGTGAGTGCAGCAGGAACTGCGCACGATCGCGGATTCCTGCCGCCGCCGCAGCCTTGCAAACCGGAAGTTTCACTTCTTTGGTTTTTTTAGTTGCCAGTAGAAAGGGAGTGGGGGATAGCAGTGCATTCCTGAAATGCTTCAAATAATTTCTAGGCAGCCCAAAGCTGTCGGCACGCAAGGATATTTATTACCAGAGAGCATGATTGATAACTCTTGGCTATGGATGTGTCCCATTGGAGAATCCAGGGGGTGAGGGGAAGACCAGGGTCAAGGGGGAAATGAATGATGTATTTTAGTGTCAGCTGCACCTAGCTAATGCCAACATGGTTACTCCTAATAAATCAATTTTTTTATTCTGAGAGATGCGGCTAGAGACTTATGATTTGAACGGGGTGGATTTGTTAGAGCCCTGACACAATGGATGGAAGCTGAACAAACACAGAAGCAACCTAAAACTAAGGAGGAACTTCCTGACAGTGAAAACAATTAACCAGTGGAATCCTTTATCTCCAGAAGTTCTGGGTGCTTGATCACTGAAAGTTTTAAAGAAAACACTGGACAGCCATTTCTCTGAAATGGTATAGGGTTCCCCCCAGGGTCCTTTCTAAGTATTATTTTGTTATGCTGACACCTTTCCCAGGACCTCTAACTCAGTTTGGCATCCTCAGTTTTCCTGCCTGAGCAGGGGGTTGGACTAGAAGACCTCCAAAGTCCCTTTCAACTCTTGTTAAACACACATGTATTTATGCTTTGGACTATAGATATTGAATGCATGTATTGTAAACCCTGAAAAATACCTGGGCAAAAGAAAGGCAGTAAAATCACTCGAGGTGTAAGGATAGTATAAATGATAAACAACGGAACAATTAAAAATAATAGCACAGAGTTTTCTCTCCCTTCCTATTTCTTTTTCTTTCTCTTTGTTTCTCTTTCCCTCTTTTTTTCTTGCTCTTTCTTTTTTCTATTTTTTCTTTGTTTCTTTCTTTCTTTCTTTCTTTCTTTCTTTCTTTCTTTCTTTCTTTCTTTCTTTCTTTCTTTCTTTTTCTTTCTTTCCCTACCACTTTCTTGCTCTTTCTTTTCTTGTCTCTCTCACACACACATAACACACTTTCTTTCTTTTCTCTTTTTCTTTATTTCTTTCTTCTCTAGCTCTCTTTCTCACACACACACATACACACACACCACTCTCATGACACACACACACTGGTCTTGAATGAACTGATCTGGCAAGCTCCAGAGAAGCAGGTGGCAGGAGAATGAAGAAAGTTCGCCAAGGTACTCCGGCGGCAGGCAGTGGGTGGGGGGGCTATGGGAAGCAGCCCCAAGAGTTCCTGCCCTCCCTTTCAGGGTGCCGCCACTGCCGATTGCTCCACCACTCACACTCGCACCCAAAACACTGCCCGTAGCAACAAACAGTGCACCCACCATACACCCCTTGCAGCTCCCCAGGCCCCCAACGCTCATCCTGCAGTTGCTCCTCCCAGCTCACTCCTTGCCCCAACACAGTCATGGTGCAACGCTTCTCCCAGCCCTGCTCCCTCATACCCAGGGCACCTGGACCAAGCCGCACCAGCTATGACCAGCAACAGACTGCCTCCTCCTCCACCTCCCTTGAAGTCCTTGCCTCGCGCTGCCCCACACCTTTGCTGCTCATTGGGGAGAAACCGGAGCTCAAAGCCTTTGTCCACATCACCCATTCGACCTCATGCTCTGCCACCGATCAACTGCTGCCCCTCCTCAATTAACGTCTAGAAAAATCCATGTTCTTTTCAAAATGCCATCCAGCCGCAAAGGCCCCCACCATAGCCCAATCTCCAAATCTTGGGGGGAGGTTGGGAGGGCTGCTGAATCCCTCGGAGGAGCCTTTTTTAGGAAGGGGCTGCTCTGGAAAAGGGATGATAGCTTCATCTGCCCAGATGATGGTATTGGAGAGGACCAGGATGCACCTACCCCTTTTGACTTGGGGTGATGGGAAGAGACCCTCAAATGGGGGTGGGGTCCCACAAGTCTGGCCCTGTCCTTTTCCTGGTCTTCCAAGTGATGGGGAGTGGTTTCCTCTCCATCTGCACCCTTGCAGCCTCTGGGCACTGGGGGATTGTCTGGATGGCCTTGCCTGACCTTCCGGTCCTGCTCTCTGCCCTCACCCAATGGCTTCACCATGTGCCAGTATGAATGAAAAGAAGCAGTGAAGGATCCTGCCCCAGAAGAGAAGCAGCAGCAGCCACAACAAGGCGAGAAACAGGAGGAAGAACTGTGAACGGTGGTGGAGGTGCAAGAAGCCTACTTGGGTGGAGAGTAAGGAAAGTCCTAGCCCACCTGTTCTGGCTGGCAGTTCTGCTCCCCTTGCTCTTCCAGGTCCCAGCGTGCCGGTCAGATCGAACATTGGGTAGTTGACCATCCCGCCAGCAAACACTGCCCTGCTCGCTGCTCCTGCTGTCACCGGGGAAGAAAAAGCAGCAGTAGTTTTCACTCCTGTTTCTTGCCCTGTGCCTTCTGCTGCTGCTCTTTTGGGGAGGCAGGGCAGCACGTGTGAACCACTGCCAGCCTCATTACTATTACTGTTAATCTTTTCATCCCTCATCACCCATCCCCTCCTACTTGTGACTCTATGACAGCAACTTTGCCTGTATCCTTATGATTTATATTCTGTTTCCTAGTATGATTTGATTGCTTATTGTACCCTATGACTATTATTAAGTGTTGTACTTTATGATTCTTGACTCTTGACAAATGTATCTTCTTTTATGTACACTGAGAACATATGCACCAAAACAAATTCCTTGTGTGTCCAACCACACTTGGCCAATAAAGAATTCTAACTATGCGCTCTGTGAGATATGGTCAGGGAGTGTAAACACCTTGACTAACTGGTCCAGAAATCCCTGCCTGATTCTTCCCCCTGTGACCATCCAGTCCAATTCAGCTTGTTCTCAGAAGGTTGCTTGTGAATGTAACTCTATGGTATTTGTGGATATTCATTGGGGACATTCCATGACTTAGCGGAGAACAAAAAGTGTACCTCCATGCTCCTAGCCCAGCATTATATCTATCCTATCCTATACCCTCCCTATGCTCAGACTGAAGAAACTTTGTGAGTTGACAGAAACTGTCAACTCACAAAGCATCCCTGGCCTGCTCTCGTGTTGCCATAGGCAAGGGTGATGGGAAAGCAAACTTTGCAGGTACATCAAGGAACTGGCATCTCAATCAAATCAAGGCACATTCCAACCGGTATGCTGAGGTCATCTCCACAGAAACTCACAGTAGCTGGAGGGATTGACTTTTACAACCCACAAATTTGCTTCATTGGGGAATGTGACTGAAGACACATATTGGGGGAGGGGGAAACAGGGTCAGAGGCAAAGCCCGAATTAACTGAGGTCAGAGTTGGTTCCACCTAGTTCGTGCCGCCATGAAGCTTCTAATAAATAACTGGACTTCTTTTGAAGCTTGGTTTGAGGCTCATGATTTAATTAGGGCATCTTTTGGAACCCTGACACTGGCCTTGGGAGATATGCAAACTCCATGACTAAAGAGGCAAGGGGAAAATGTCTCCCAAGTCTGCAGCATGTGGATCCTAGGAGACTCAGACAACTACTGCTTATTCACAGGAGTATAAGAAGGGGAGAGAAGGTCCAAAGAAAATACTTTACAAGTGTTTTCATCCAAAAAGAAAGCATGACACAGTTTACCAAAAGCAGAGCCATAAGTGCCAGATTAGGAATGCAAATTAGAATTTGGAAAAATAAGGTAAGAGAATACCTGTCTCCTCTAGACCAATTCAAATCACTGGGTCTGGGCGGATTGGGTGGACAGAGTTCTGAAGGAACCAGCAAAGGTGATTTCAGAACTCTTGAAAGATACGTTTCAAAGAGCTTGGACTAGGCGGGAACCAGAGGTAGTCCTTGACTTACAGCATTTCATTTAGTGACTGAAGTTACCACACTGAAAAAATTGACTTATGACCATTTATCACACATATGATCGTTGTAGCACCCCCATGGTCATGTGATTTACAATCAAATACTCAACAACTGACTCAGATTTATGATGGGTGCAGTGTCCCAGGGTCAAGTGATCCCCATTTGTGACCTGCTAACAAGGGAAGTCAATGGGGAAACCAGATTCACTTAATGATTGTGTTATAACCATATTACTAATGTGCCATATTACTAAAGCACCAGCAGAACTTAAAAAATAGCTATTGATGCCACAGATGCCAGTCCCAATTGCAATCAATAAGTGAGGACTACTTCAGTTGGGATGTCACCAAAGGGACTGTAGAAAGTATTTTCTGCCCTTGGAGCTCATGGCTTCTATGGGCAAAACTGGTGCGTCGAATCTTTCTTTAGGCATCATTTCATCAGTTAAAGCCCCCACTTCTGTAAAGCTAGTGTTGTGCAGATTCACAGCTGTGGCACAATAAAATAAAAGGCAGAGTCCAAGTGTGTGTGTGTTGATAAAACAATGCATATATTCATCTGAATAAAGAAGGATTTCTCCTAAGGAGGAAGGAACCCAGAACATAGTGTAAGGCAGATATTGATACATTTCTTTGCTTTTGCTTCATTACATAAGAGGGATCTGGCACTTGACAGATAAGATATAGAAATTATAAAAATTACAAAAATAGTCAAGCATGCCTTCTGTGGTTTTGGTCACATGTCTACCCCAGTAGTAGTAGTAGTAGTAGTAGTAGTAGCTAGTGCAAATTTGCAAATCTCAGCTGTGATGCTATGACCTTTTTAGAGAGAAGAGACTTTCCCTTGTGCAGCCCTTCCAAATGAAGCATTCTTGTTCAGTCTTTTTCTAATTGCAATGTCATGAATCTGAACATTTAACATGCTAACTGACGCCTGTAGAGTCTGAGATATAGTTCTTTGTTCTTTAGTAATTTCCCAGCATGGCATTTGGATGTCGTTCATTTTGATACAAATAACAATAATTTTAATATTTATCACATTAATCAAGCTTATATAATTTTAATATTAATACATATATTTGTATTAAGATGTAATCCTTCATTATTTAATTGTTTAGTGTTTCTATGTGCCATTCTCCATCACGCTACTCTAGAGTCCAGCACTGGGTATAACTCCACCCTCTTATGACATCGAGCTGAGTCTACCACTATAAAAAGGCCAGCCTGTGCTGAGAGCCCCAGCTCTTCGACTAAGCTCTTGGACATAAGAGCTATTGTCTCTGGACTCTGTGTTAATTAGCATTTCTCAAGACAAAAGCAAGGGAGAGAAAGGAAAAAACAACAACCAACTCAACAATATCGAGAGCAGGTCCCGGGGCTCCGGTAGAGCTTCGTTCATGAGGAGAGCAGGGATCCGCTCTCCTCCAGATGCCAGCTGCTTCAGCAAGGTGCTGACACACCAACAGCAGGTGCGATCGGCCAAAACACTGCGGAACCTCCCTCAGACTTGCCAGAGACTAATTAACCATCACAGCCTTCTATGCAATTTTCCCTGTGATGCACGGCCTGTAAAGAGCAGATCGGAGATCTCCCGCTCTCATCATCCACAGTGCAAGTCTCCCAGAGATTAATTGAGCCCTAAACTGCCAAATCTTACAATAGCCACCCATGTAGTCTCGCAGCGATTAGGCCTGATCCCAGTTGAACCTCCCTGCTGCTGCTGAATCGATTGGAGGGGCAATCTTCCTACTGCGAAGACATTAATCTGGCCATTATAAATTGCCAAACTAAGGCCACAGCACGAAGCCCCAGGGATTCAAACATGCAACAGGGATCCTCAAAGGCCTCAAAGTTCCTTTGGGATCCATTTTTTAGTGGGCCCCAAGGCAGTGATCCTCTCTGCCTTGCCATCCAGCTCGGAAAACACCATCACGAGGAGCTGACAGCACCTCCGGTGTTTCTTCCTTGAGTAATGGAAACAGATTGGGCCCAGCCAGGACCATCAGGCATACAGAACATTCAGGCCTCTCAAGCCCCCAAAAGGACTCTGCAAAGAAAATGACCATGAGTCTGTTCAGCCAACAGGGAAGCTGTAGCAAAGATCAGGGCCAAGTCCTGGCCCCCAAGAAGGCCTCAAAGTCTGAATTTAGGGCAGAAAAAAAAGACATGCAGCCTTAGAGAAACAGTTCGCAAAAAATGTTCAGCAATTACATGAACAATCATTGGCTTACATCGACCAAGCAGTAGGCAATGAGAAATCAGATGGGAGTCCGGCTAGCCATCTATGGGCCTGGTCACCTGAAATGCAGGATGAGGCCCTGCCCCAGGACCTGAGTTTGTTAGGCCCTTCTTACAGGCCACCTACTTGGAACATAGCTATGCCTAACCCTCAGCAGGCTTTGCCCCAAGGGGTTTACAGGCTTAGGGATGAAGGTAACTTTATCCCTTCTGTGATTGGGTCCCAGAAATTTAGGTCCTCCTTGGGAGAGCAGGCCCCAGGATATCCAGGAGATAGTTTCTGTGGCAGTCAGACAGGGCATCGCTGAAGGTCTCAAACATCACCTCGACTCCCCCGGGTGGAGGCGTGGATACTTTCCTCTTTCTATCAGGGTAAACCTCCTCCACGGAGGGATGTTCCCACTTCAGAACCCATGTATGCCCCTCATCATTATAACTGGGAGGGACAGGACAATAGGGGACTCTCATATCATTCTGAACAGGGTAGTTCCTCAGAGGGAGAAGAGGGGGAATTTAAAGACCCCTTCCTCTCGGACACAGAGGAGACCAAATCAGAACAGTCCACAGCAGCTGTCTTTAAACCCTCCTTGTTTCGGCCCTTACTACAGAAGGTTCTGGTTACAGCCCAGTTAATCCTAGAAGAGGTGGTTCCAGTACCACAGGCTGGCCCCTTGGGCCAGGGAGAAGCACTATTCTCCAAACCAGTGGTCCAAAATGAGGTTCTCCCTTTACCATTATTGTTCTTGGATGTAGTTAAGGATCAATGTGGGAACCCCGTCAGGGCCTCGCCCTTCATCCCAGGACAATAGGTTCTTTAATGTGGGTCCCTCTCTGGCTAACACATTAGCTCTCCCAGCAGTAGATTCCCTGGTGGTACCCCCCTTCGCTTCCTCAGGTACCCTTACGGAACCGGAGGATATCTTATGACCAGAGGACAAAATGTTGAATCAAACTGAAACGCACGCATCAGGCTGCAGCTTGGGCGGTGAAAGCTTCCACTGCGGCCTCGTTTTTTCCAGGTCGGCCATTCACTGGTTGTGTCAACTTCAGGACAGAATTCCCAGTACTGATGTCAGATCCCAGCAGGACCTCAACAAAATAATAGTGGCAGCCGAATTCACCACTTTAAGCTCAGCCAAGTTAACCTCAAAGGCAATGGCCTCTTCGGTGTCTGCCAGGCACCTTCTGTGGATGCGCAACTGGCAGACTGACTCTAAGCGTAAGTGGAAGTTGGCGGCAGCCCCTTGCTCAGGAGAAAACCTCTTTGAAGCAGCCTTAGAGCCATACGTGGTGGAAACCCGAGACAAGAGAAAGGTGCTGTCTACTTCCTCTAAGGGGTCAGATTTTTGACTCAATTGGGATGAGCTCTGGACTTTGACTGCCATTTGATAAATCAACTTCTTTCTTTTTCTGGGCTCTGGTAACCACTGGAGCTGCCAACTGTTTGGTTGGGACAATAGGCATTACCACTCCTTGGCAAACACTATTATATTGAGGTAATCTCGATAAAGCATCCTCCATGAAGTTCTTCCCCCCTGGAATGTACTTCAATGAAAAAGTAAAGCATTTAAAGTACTGTGCTCAACGAAGTTGCTTGGGAGACAGCTTCCGAGGCGTTTTCAAAGCCTCCAAATTTTTATGATCTGTCAACACCTCAAATGGGTGATTTGCCCCTTCTAGGAAATGCCTCCAGGTTAACAGAGCCCAGTGAACAGAGCCCAGCAAACACTTCTTTTTCCCAGATGGCCCATCTTCTTTTGGTTTCAGTTAGCTGATGGGAAGTATATGCACACAGTTGCAGAGTCCCCATCTCATTTGCTTGTAGTAACACCGCCCCGACTGCTATGTTACTCACATCGGTTTGGATTACAAAAGGGGCGTCCATGTCTGGGTGCTTGAGTACTAGTTCAGCAGCAAACAGTCATTTCAGCTTCTCAAAAGCAGCTTGACACTCCATGGACCACTCCAGTGTTTACTCAGCTTTGGTTTCACCTCCCCTTTGGTTTTTAGGAGATTTGTGATAGGCATTGCAATCTTCGCAAAAGCAGGGATAAANCTGTCATGTGATATGCGATAACCTAAATTGTCAATTTTTTCCTGGTGGAATTCACACTTGGACAATTTTGCATACAGTTCAGCAGCTCAAAGTTTTTCCAGAACTGATCGCACTAGTTTCACATGTTCATCACGAGTCTCTGTGTAGATAAGAATATCACCAAGATAAACCAGCAACCCCTTGTATGAATGTTCATGCAACACCTGATTTATCATTTGCATGAATACTGCAGGGGCTCCCTGTCGGCCAAACGGAAGAATGTTGAATTGGAAACAGCCCATTGGGCAGTTAAAAGCAGGTTTCTATTCATCCCCTTCCTTAATTCGAACTCGGAAGTATGCTTCTCTCAGGTCGAGTTTTGTAAAAATTTTCCCTTTGGCTGAGTGGGCCAACATATCCTTCATCAAGGGGAGGGGGTACATGTTCTCCACTGAAATGGCGTTGAAGTTCTTATAGTTAACACAGAAATGCAGGGAGCCATCTTTCTTCTCACGGAACAATACTGGGGCCATTACTTGGGGCCTAGCAGGTTGGATGAAACCACGTTTCAAATTTTTATCAATAAATGACCGCAGCTCTTCTCGCTCCCATGGTGTCATCGAGAACAGTTTCAGTTTTGGGAGTTTCACTCCTGGCAAAGTTTCAACATTGCAATCTGTTGAGCGATGGGGGGGAGCTTGTCTGAGGCCTTCTCACTGAATACCTCCTTTAAGTCCTAATATTCCTCTGGAGTTTTCTCCTGCTGTTGAGGTAATTCCTCGTTAGGAGAATGAGTGCATAGAGGGAGACGTATTGAGAGAAGTGTTTGAATAATACACACACAGCACAGAAATACACTACAGTAAATGTAGATTTTTACTTTCGATAAAGATTTAAGCAAAGTTCAAAACAAGCAGTCCAAAGTCATTCACAGGTTAAATCAGTCAATTTTCAGTCCAGGGATAATCCAATAACAAAGTCCAGTTTCAAAAACAGTTCAGTAACAGGCTTACATCAAATCCAAGGATAGCAGTCAATTAGGAGGAATGGCAATATTCTCCAACAGAAGGAAACAGACTGACTCACACTCTCTTCTGAGACTAAAGCCCATGTCACACCGAACCAACGGATGCAAAGAGGATGTAAAACGGACAAAAAACCTTGCCATGTCATTTTTTTTTTTTATACAGCTTGTGTTCAATAAGTTTATCTTTGACTTCACTAACACGCTTCATTTCTTTTTTAATAAAGTCTTGTGGAAAACTTTTAGAATTGGCTTAAGCCTTGTGGCATGCTTGTGGGATGGGTTCAAGCATAGCGTAAGGTGTGGGCAGGGACGGATACTAGTGGAAATGAAAGCACGGGATACCTTTGATGGCTAATAGCTGTGGGATGATCAACCTCTCAGTGCAAGCATAGTGGCGACTGGCATGGTCACCCTCCCAGGTAGCACACCACCCTATGGCCCTTTTTATATCAAGAACAATGTAAGCATTGATCCACACAATTGAACACAAACACAACTTCTCTTATTTAAACGCCCCTTCATTGTAGGCCCCACACAACATACATGCCCAATCTCATCCATGTGATGCAGACAGGCTGACAGGAAGCATCCATTAAGCATCTACCATACCTGTCTTGCCCTACCGTTCACCGCTGCCAGCCTGGGGCAGGAGTTGCAGCCCAGCGTTTCAGGGAGGCTTGCGACATGCTTCTTCCCTTCTCGTGACGGTCTGGTTGTGGCCTTGGCCCACATTCCTGACAGTGTCGATCAGGTTTTGCCTTGCCTCCATTCCCCAGGCTCCATGTCTCATTGCCATTGCTTGGAGGGTCCACGAGCCTGTTCTGCAAGACTGGGTAGCGGGATGGCGCATGAAGGATTGTGGCCAGGATAAAGGCAAGCTTTCATGATCCTCCTCACGGTCTCTGGGCGATGTTGACGGAGTGAGAAGAATATCTGGAACCTGTTGGCACAGGATGCCCAAAGGCGTTCTCCCACCACCTCGCCTTCGCCCTGGAACAGCCTGTACTTTTGAAGCATCCTCCTTTCATAGGGAGGCACTGAAGTGTAGGGCTTCATTGAGGTTAAGGTTCTGGAAGAGAAGGCATCATCCCCACGATGAAGTAGAGGCCCACTTCGCGTGTCGTTGGCAGCGGGGTCTCAATCTGGGAAGCCCACAAGGAGGTTGCCCTTACAGCCCCTCCTTGAGTGACTGGCGTTGGTATACCGCTGGCATCTGAAGATGAGACTCGATCAGCCTCGAAGCATCGATGTACAATGAATCTTGTAGTCAGCCGATCATCGACCATGTTGGCGAAGAGGGACGCATGCTCGAAGCAAGCCTGTAGGTTGAAAATTAGTGGACACCACGACTTGGGTGGTCGCTCTGCAGGCCCAACGTGCCTTGCCTATCTTATGGCTCCAACGGTTGTGGGGGAAGTTCCACTCTCAGATACACCTGCTCCTGCAACTTTCTTCAATCCTGTCTCAGTGGAGGGGGCAACTGGAGGGCTTCCTCCTGCTATTCTTTGATGAACTGGCCAGCACCACTCTTCTGACCAGCAACGCTGATGGGTGTTGTGTTGGGCCCCTCCAGCCATATGCATGCTTTTTTTAGGATGGTCCCGGAGGCCAGGGTGGCGCAGAGTGAGTGCCACCCTATGAGACCCATGGTTCGCAGGCTGGGCCCGAAGCTTGGGTTCTGCTCCTGGTCACCACCCTGGGTTTCAGGCCGCTGCACCAACTTCTCCGTCAAAACATGCAGCTGGAGGCATCCATAATGAAGTTCTGGGAACGCCCAAAGATGTCTTCGTTCTTGAGCCTCACGCATCAGTCTTGTTTGTACAGTTCACCGCCTCTCTTTCTTCCCATAGAAGAGATCACAGAGCCTGTTAGATGGCCGGGCTTCGTACTGTTGCCAGAAAGGTATGGTGGTGCCAAAAGGACTGTGGTACAATCCACGCGTGGGCACATGACTGGGCATCTGTGGAAAGGAAGAGTCAGGATGAAGGCTGGAGAGCGTCCGCACAGGTGGCTGCTGTTCTGAAAGTGTGAGATGCAGACGAAGTTTGCTCCTCTGTTTAATAGCAGTGTAGGTGCCTTTGCATCCTTTAGGCATCCTTAATATCTTGAGATAGGTCCCTCTGCCGAATGTTTTTTCCAATTATTAAACGCTTGTTTCCGCTTGCAGCCTGTTCTGTATCCGTTCTGCATCTGTTCCGCGTCAGTTCCGCTTCCTCCCTGTCATCCGGGCGGATGTGCATGCACGGATGCGCAGCAAACGCCTTGCGGATATAGCGGATGCGTAACGGATGTGTAGCGGATGCGTTGCGGATGCGTTGCGGATGCATAACGGACGAACTGGATACATTTTCCGCGTAAAAGTTTTAGGCAGCGAAAACTTTTGGAGCGAATGAAACATCAATAGACGGATGCTGGACGGATAGAGAGGAAGCCAAAAGGAGGGCAGTGAGTACATCGCGTTTTC
>BHFT01052427.1:0-13973 GCA_004320025.1 Laticauda laticaudata
TACACTACCGAACATCCCATCCTCCAACCCACAAGCCCTTCCTCACCTCATCAACCAGACCCTCATGAACGTCCGAATCACTAGTACCAGGTGATTCAAGGACAGGATCACGGTCTTCTTCACAACCCTCCAGACCAGCTGAACCTGCTCCCACCAGTCCAGGTCTGCTCCTCACCCCAGGTGATGTCACTGCCCTGCCAAGGCTTTCCACAGGCCCCACCTACCAAGGCTACGCTACCAGGAGCTCCAGCAGCACAGGCAGCCCTTCCCAGCTCCAGGCACAGGTTACATCGAACGCCACCGGTGCCAACCGATGCCACCCACGCCACAGATGCCACCCACGCCTCACCTCGCTCAGCTTGCAGACCAGACATCCCCACTACACTCCTCCTTCCTCCACCCCACAGCCAAGCCCGGCCTCAGAACATCTGTCATCGGTATTGGGGCTGACACCCCATGTCTGGAGAAGGGGCCTCTCAACATCACAGGACTGAGCCAGCTGTCTGAGAGCGTCCTCCACACACCGTCCCCTGTTGTCCTCTCGGGGCCAGGCACCCCAATGGAGCCTCAGACCAGCACTCCAGCAGCAGCCACCTCCACAGCACCTGGACCCTTCACCTCTGAGACTATGGCACGCCTCAGAGTGACTGAGAAGAGTGCCAGAGATTGGGTGGCTACCTGTTGACTTTATCTTTGCTTGGGACACTTGGGTCATTTTGCTTTTACAGCTTTTTATTAATAAAGATTATCTTTGCTTCACACACTTGCTTCATTTATTTTATTAAATAAAGTCTTGGTGGAAACTTTTAGAAATGGTTTAAGCCTTTGCATGCTTGTGGGATGGGTAAGATAGCAGTGGGCATGGGCAGGGATACCTGTGGGATGGGTAATAGGCTGTGGGATGGGTTTAGGATACTTGGAGGGTGAATAGCTGTGGGATGGGTAGGATACCTGTGGTATGGGTAATAGCTGTGGGATAGATAAACCTCCAGTGCAAGCATAGTGGACTGTATGGTCTATCCTCCCAGGTGCCACACCTTTGGCCCTTTATTATCAATAATAATGTAATCATTGATCCACACATTTCAACATAAACACAACCTTTTTTAAATGCCCTGTTTCATTGTAGGGCCACTCAACATACATGGCCCAATCTATCAGTGTGATGAGACAGGCTGAAGGAAGCATCATTAAGCATCTACCATCCTGTCTTAGCCACTCCACCTCCAGCTGGGGAGTTGCACCAGTGTTTCAGGCAGGTTGCGCTGCTTCTTCCCTTCATGTTGAAGCTCTGTTGGGCCTTGCACATCCACAGTATCTATCAGGTTTCGCCCTTGCCTCCATTCCACCAGAGCGCTTCCATGTCCCCATCCTGCCTTGTTGAGGAGGCCAGAGCCTGTTCTGCAACACGGGTAAGAGTGCGTGACATTGTGCAGGATGCAGCAAAGCTTCCATGATCCTCCTCACGGTCTGTGGGCGATGTTGCATGGTGGTGAGAAGTACCTGGAACCTGTTGGCCAGGATGCCAAAAGGCGTTCTACCACCCGCCTTGCCTGACAGCCTGTAGTTGAAGATCCTCTCTTCACGGAGTGAGGCATCTGGAGGTGTAGGGCTTCATGAGGTAGGTTCTGAGGAGAAGGCGTCATCCCCCACAATGAAGTAGGGCACATCTTTGTTGTCGTTGGGCAGGGGGTCTGGATTTGGGAAGCCCATGATGAGGTTGCGTTCCAGTCCCTCCTTGAGGTGATGGCATTGTATACCTGGACATCTGAAGCTGACCCGTTGCCTGAAGCATCGATGTACATGAACTTGTAGTCAGCATCAACCATGGCAAAGAGGATGCTGCTGAAGGAAGCCCTTGTAGTTGAAATAAGTGGACCCTGACTTGGCTGGAGCTTTGCAGGCCACGTGCTTGCCATCTATGGCTCCAACTGTGTGGGGGAAGTTACCACTTCGATACCACTGCTCTGCAACTTTCTTCCAGCCTTCTTCAGTGGAGGGGCACTGGAGGAGCTCCTCCAGGTATTCTTCGATGATGGCCTGTACCACTTTCTCTGACCACTTTTGCTGATGCTGTTATGTGGCACCCTCCACACATACTGCATGTTTCTGTATGTGGTTCCAGAGGCCAGGTGGCGCAGAGTCAGTGCCACCTTCAGTCCAGGGTCCCAGCTTGGATGGAAGTTTGGTGCTAGTGTCAACCTGGGTCTCAGACGCTCTTACACGTTCATCAAACATGGCTGGTGGCATCCTCATGAAGTGGATGGAATGCACGAGGGTCTTCATTTCCTCAGCTCCTCCATCAACTGGTCATACAGTCCAAACTCCATTCTTCTTCACAATCCATCCTCAGACCCACACAGCTCTTGGACACTCCCTTCTTCTCCTGTGCTATAAAAAGTGTGAAACAGACTCAACAGGGTTTGGTTCTGGTGATGAATTGATCGCAGCTATCATACGGACTGTAGTCATTGAATCCATGGTGGAGAACAATGGATGATTGTGGAAGACCAAGACCAAGCGTGAAGAGGTCTGTTACACCACGGCTGCTGGACTCATACTGAGATCCAGATGATTTCCTCCTTTTATAGGCAGATATCTGTAGTCTGACTAGGTTCCTTCTACATACTCTGACATACTGCGGCACATCCTTAAATATCCGACAGTCCCAGATACAAACGTTTTGTCCATTTGAGGAACTTTATATGTGAGATGACATAGCTTACATCCTTTCTATTTCTGATGCTACTAAGCCCTGTGTAGACGTTCCGTGTACCCTTTCGTTTCCTCCCTCTTTCTGTTTTCGAGCTGCAGTGGAATATCAGTTGAGGAGGATGGCCAGAGGATGCAGAGAGGATACAGCGGACGTTTAACAGATGATAACGGACATCGATAGAACGTTTGTTGCCTGTATATGCGCGGATGTACATCGTATGCGGCGGAAAAGTTCATCCGTTCACAAAGTTTTGTGCAGCTAGAAAACTTCTTGCGCAGATGAAATCTCTCAGGACAGATGCTCAGAGGAATAGAGCGTATGAAACACGTATGCCGTGAGTACACAATGGATGCATAGCGTTTTCCAATGGATGGCAAGCTTTTTTTAATGTTTTACATCCTCTTTGCATCTGTAAGTGCAGTGTGACATGGGCTTAAGATAGAATGTTAAGTGTCTCCCACATTCAGGATGGAATGTTAGATTTTCTCTGTTACAGTTCCCTGTTTAAGGTTGCCCCTGAGTTATACTGTGGGCAGGTGAGCAAGGTTTCTCATCCTTGGTTTAGATGGGATTGAAGAGATTTTTATCTGGGGTCAGGGAAGGTCAATTTGGGTCTGAAAGGACTGAGTCCAAAAGACAGGGAAGAAAAGGGTGCAACCTCAATTTTATTTGCTTCGTGTGTTTTCTCCATCAGAGACTGCAGCCAAGAAGTGTCTCATATTGTGGACTGTCCCATTCTCAGTATTTGACTAAAGGTGATGGTAATTCCACAATGTTGCAAGAAGAATGACTTGCAACATGAATTGTTTCCCATCTGTAAAACAAATACATCTCAAATGAATTAAGGTAGAGTCTTTTTTTTTTCTGCACTTCTTTGAATTGGCAATCTAATAGGTCCTTTTACTGATAATGAAGAAACTTTCAGGAGGCTGTATTATAAAATCATCGCCTGACTTATCAGCCTTGGAACTGTCCCATGGAGTTAGTCTTCATAAGAAGTGTGGAAACCACATGGAGGCTGCCACACGGCTAATGGGGATCCTGTGCATGTGGATTATTTTAAATGTAGATAGAACAGAATAACACAGCTGGAAGGGACCTTGGAGGTCTTCTAGTCCAAACCACTGCTCACACAGGAGACCCTATACCATTTCAGAAAAGTGGCTATCTTTCTAGATAAGTCATTCCAGACAAGTGGCTATAGAGTAAATTTTCTATCTTTGTGTTTCTGATTCTGATCTTTAGCTACTTTTTCCAAAGTGTTATAAATATGACACAGTTTTATGCTGCAGTATATTACACCACTGTTTCTACAATCTTTATCTTTATATTTTAGTGGTATTGTGATCATATAGTTTGTTAGCCATTTAAAATGTTAGTTATTTTTCCAGACCTTGCAAGTTAGACTGTTCATAGTGGGAAAGCTGTAAATTTTAATCATCTAGTGTTATTTCATTATGATCAAGGAGCAAAACGAATATTACTATTAGCATGATGGGTATAGTGATGACCCCGTGTGGGATACAAAATAAGCATAGTCACAAAAAACAGGTGAAGTCCCTTTTCTTCCTTCACTTTGCTTCCAAGCTCTAAATATCCTTGACTGGAGACAAAAAATTCCCACACAAGCAGTTAGAAGAAGGAGGAAATGCCATTTAAATTATAAAGAGTAAAAAATAACACAAAACAGGCAAGATAAGGGCTTGAAAATATCCACAGATATCAGAACATACACTGGGAAGGATGTCAAACTCAGAGAGGGACAATAAACTAGAGATATTTCCACACTTTGTTTCCAGCACTCACCCATTTACATGTCCATGCGCTTATCCAGTTGTCACAGCTGCAGCCCATGAAGAGGATCTAGGCCCTTTTCTCTCTGTAGAGCACACCATTCACGTCTCTCCCTTATCCTTTCCTCTCTGCGTGCCCTAGGATGGAGAGGGAATGGGCCTAGGTCCTCCTCTGATTGGCCAGCCAGCCTCTGCCCTTCCCCAGCCTCCTCCACAACCTTCCAGAGCCACACCTCCACTCCCTGTCAGCTGTTCTTCCTCTCCCTTATAATCAATCTCCACCATGGGCATGACAGATATGTAGGAAGTTTTCATAGGGGACTCTTTTGGCTTTTAATAGCATTTACCTGTTCTTCATTAAAGCTGCTAAATTTTAGGCATCTTCACCTGTCTGAATATAGACACTGTTGAGGTAATTCCCCGTTAGGAGAATGAGCGCAAACAGGGAGACGTATAGAGAGTAGTGTTGGAATAATACACACAGAGCACACAGATACACTGTACAGTAAAGGCAGGTTTTTACTTCCAGAAAGGTTTAGGCAAAGTCCAAAATAAGCAATCCAAAGGCATTCACAAGTTAAATCAGTCAGTTTTCANCTCCATCTTATGGCCGTTTGAGAAACCACACCTAATTACAGTTTTGTATTTTCTTAAAGATACAGTTTTAAAATGTTTATCCTGGTTTATATATTTCTAACCCAAATACCTGTTAGGTGACTCATATTCCTAACAGACACTGGTGCTTTGAATGCCACCTAAATATTAATAAGTTAATTTATTGAAGGAGTAGCTACTTTTTTTCAAGCTTTAAAAGTCAGTATGCTTTAATGAACAGCAAGGAAGTGCTGTGCTTGGATCACCATTTGAAGCCCCGCTCCCAAATCAATATCCAAGAGAGTCCCATTAATTGTTCATTTGTACCATTCCTACTAAGGTCTCAATGAAGTCCAGACATTATTGAGAGTAGTAGATGGTCTCTACCATTTCTCTAAGTGATTTTGTACTTGGGTAATGCACGTGGCTTAGTGAATCTTTGGCATGCAATGCAAAAGAAGAAAAAAAACCCAGATGAATATTTTAGGATAATTTAGTCCTTTGACATGTTTTTGACAGTACTAGGAAAATAAATATTTTAATGGTGTTCTGAAAATGTCTAGTATATTTGAGATAAGAGGTTTGCTGTTCAAAACAATATTTGGAGAGAAAGCCAAGCAACAATGCAAGGGATAATACTGATAGAGAAGTAGATGGATGGAAGCCAAACAATTTTAGAGAGCAGAACAACCTTCTGTAATAAGAGAAATCTGCTAAAATGCAGGTCAGGGACCTTTCTGACAGAAACAAATTCTGCTGTTACTTATACCATTATTTACTAGGCACTACAGGAACAGTTAGAGGCAGAGGTAATTTTAAGAACCATTTACTGTCCTTTTATTTTTCTATCCATTAGCAATAATAACATGCTTGACTACATCTACAGAAAATGCTGTTTGTAAGTTTTTCTGTTACTTTACAGTGGTTTAGCTCAGGTTGAGTGAAAGAGGCTAAATGGACCCAAAATTGAGGGAAGTCAAAAGAATTGATCCTGAGTTAATTAAGGTCACATTATTTGCCAAAGTCTGGTGATAAAGGAAGAGAGAAGCTGAGAAAGTTTTGGCCAACCACTGCTGAACAACAGAAGGTAGCAGATAATCTGATCATCGTTTCAGAACATAGAGTCGGGCAGCAAATTGATTATCAGCAGCATTCAAGATATACCACCTTTTAAAATTTTGAACTAGAAGATAGCTGCAGATTCAAGTTGTTAACTTGAATAAATACAATATACTGCTAATAAAAATTTAGGAGTTAAAATACGTCACCCAGAAATTTAACTTGTTACCCCAAGGAACCTACTTCTGAATAAATATACATGAGATCAGACAACATGTGAATTCACAGGCTTCCTGATGGCTTTCCAAGTGCAGAAGCTCACTGATGGTTTTCATGTGTAAAATGCCACATTCTGCCATACAGTCCTTCCTCTCTACAGGTAGTCCTTGACTTACAACAATTCACTTAGTGACCATTGAAAGTTACAACAGCACTGAATAAAATGGCTTATGACCATTTTTCACACTTATGACCATTGCAGCATCCCTATGGTCATGTAGTTTGACAACTGACTCACATTTATGACAGTTGCAGTGTTCCTGGGTCGTATGATCAGCTTTTACAACCTTCTGACAAGAAAAATCAATGAGGAAGCCAGATTCACTTGACAACCGAGTTACTAACTTAAGGCCCGGTCCCACTGGCCGATGGACGCAAAATGTATACATAAAGGACACAGCGGACGAGCAAAATTTTGGGGGTGGCTCCATCCATTGTCATCCACTCCAAAAAGTGGCGAACATTTGCATAAACAGAATGGAAAAGAATGGAAAAGAATGGACGGGGGTAGTATGTAGTCTGTAAGCAATTGAACAAAAATACATAAAATAAAAATAAATAAAATAAATAAACAAAAAAAAACACCGCAGCTTATTTCCCATTTTTTAGATTCTAATGTGCTTTAAAAAAAAAAAAAAAACATCCTGTTCTTTCCCTTATCCACTTTACCATTATCAACCTGAGATCTTTCCACCTCCTAAAAAATTAAATGCCAACTCACAGCCTGCCAAAATATATCAAATTTAATCTGCTTCAAATAACCAAAGCACATGATTCAAGCAAACACACCATATGAGCTTTCAGGACCTTAGACAGTTTTCCCAGCAAAGAAAGCTCATTCTGATAAACTGGTGCTCAGAAGGAGAATGAAAGATTGCCTTTTGAAAGCATAGTGCCTGTGGTGGGAAAGCATGCTTAGCATTAGGACAGCCTTCAGAAATGATGCTAGTTCCTTTGTTTGGGTAATATCATTAGTGATATGAAACAAAATGTACTAAAGCCTGCCTGAGTATTGTGTTGTCATTTGAAAACAAATCCATTTGGCATATTGTTGATGCTTAATATTAATTTTAATCTCATTAGTTGCTTCAAATTATTACCCAAAAATATTTTGGTTCAAAATTCTATGGCCAAATAACTTACTTTAAAAAAATACTCAAAACTAAAAGTTGTTAAAAGGCTAACCCAAGCATGTGTCAAGGATAGCAGCACAACATGAAAATAAAAACAAATGGCATCAAAAGTGTCTTTCAAAGAAAATGGAAAACCAAAAACCCATTCTAAACTTTGAAGACCACAAGACTAAGAAGGTATATGAGAATAAAAACAGTAATATCTTAGACACCCAACATTTTCTGAAGCAATTTCAGACATCTTAACACAACCTAGTGATGTTAACGAACTAAATTGAAGAAACTTTTTCTACAGCTTCATACCAATTCCTCCACTTCAAATTCAAAAAGGTTTCAGGGTGTTCAGGAATGCAAGTGTTAGCATTCTCTGGACTCTCTTTAGATCAGCCATGGTTTCCCCTCGCCCCTCAGGGGCATATATCAGCTGCGAGGAATCACATGTACTCCTTATTTTTGGAATTTTTTTTAATAAAATTTTATTTGAGTTTTAACCAAAACAAATAAAACATCTTATTTGAGTACAGCATGGTTCTCGCGTTATCAACATTTCCGTACAGACACAAATTTTCATAATGCATATTCATCTTATGTATTTCAACTCATATCTGATTTACTCTTTTTTTCCAACTTCTTCACTATATTCTTCCCTTTACTTCTCTTAATTTTCTTTAATGGTTATCTCATTTCTTCTTATTCAATTGTATTTCTTTTACCTACTTTCCTGTATATTTTTTTTCCTTATTATTGTGTCTGTCTTTGTTTACAATTTCATATGTTCTCTATCCAACATTCTAAAAAGCAAAATTCCCTCTATTGATTGCCAATCGAAGTGCAACACCTTAATATCTTATTTATTATCAATATGAAATACTCATTAAACACTGATTGTGCATTCTATAATTATAACATTCAGATTTCTAATATCTATTAGTTATCATGTAAATTCATCATTCAAACTCTGCTGGTACTTTCCCCTTGAAAATGATAAAAGAAAAATTCTAAAAATCTTTTGCAAATCTTTCACATTTCTTTTCAATCTCTATCATATCTTTGAGCACAATTGAAATGTTTCCCTCCATCCTTCATTATTACTTAAACTGTTACTAAGCATACCATTGGATAGGTCATACAGTTTTATCTTTAACAAATTATTTACTAGTAATCGCAAATTTTTCAAATTCATTTCTAATAACTTGAGTTAATTTCCTTATAATCTTTCACATTTCTTTCAATATTTTTATCAAATCTTGAGAATTATTACAATGTTTTCCTTCCCTTCTTTATTGTTGCATTAATTATAATAAACATATCATAACATAACAATACAATTTTATCTCATAGATTATACTATCTTCATCTTCTACTCATTACAGTATTCTACTGTCACAACACTATCTTTTGTCCTTTGAAGAATCCTCTCTTTTAACCTTAAATTTAACCATTCTTCTGTGTTTTCTTAGCTGAGGACAAATACCTTTAATCCTCGTACGTCTTTCCCTTTTTATTTCCTGCTTTTGTCCTCAATTTTTTATTTTTTTTCTTTTCCCCTCCATAAGTTTTTTCTTTCTTCTTTCCCCCTTTTTTTCTATCCTTTTTTAACCCCCCCTTTTCCTCTTAATTTTCGCCTTTCTGTAGTTTCTGCCTTCTCCTTTGGCTTTATACTTCTTATTTTCAGAACTATTTTCTTTTTGGCTTGCTCTTTTGAATCTCATACTTTTAACTTTCTTTTCCCCTTTACCGCCTTATTCCCACACTTTGGGCATTTTAATTTGCATCATTGAAAATGGCTTCTTCTTTTGTCCCACTCTTCTTCTTGCTCTTGAAGTCTTTCCTGTTGCTTTCATAGTTCAGGATTCTTCCATTTCAAAAATTCAAATACGAAGGCAAAAGGATCTTCCTCCCCTTTCTTCATCTTCTTTCTGTTTTTTAAAGGTTAATCTATAATTCCTCAGGAGTGATGTCTATTTTATAAACACTTTTGAACAACGCACCCAAATTGACTTTAAGTAAAACAGAAAAAAAACCGCAATGCCAAAAACTTTTTTTTATATTCACCAATGATCCCAGACTATTCCTTCTTGTTTCTTTTCCTTTACTTTTTCCTTTCCATGGGTTACTGTATCTTTTAATAAGATTCTCAGTGACAATTCATCCTCAGGTGTCTTTCAAAAGTATCACTGTTAATCCTCTTTATTTTTCCAAGGTTGGCAAGCTCCATTTTTCTCATTATTCCAAGGTCTCACCCTTTTGCCTCCATCTTCTTTCCTTTTTAGGGCTTTAAAAATGACCAAAAAAAAAAAATCTTATTCTCCTTTGACAAACTCAGATTTCAGCTTAAATTTGCCTATTAGTGTCCCAAAATAGATAACATAAATTCCCTTTCCATACCATTTGTAATTCTCAATATAAAGGTTTTTTTAAAAAAGGGGTTTTTTAACCTCCTTTCCTCTCTCCTTTCACCGCTTAGAAATCTTCTTTCAAGAAAATATCCTCTAAGTACTTTTAGATTCAGGGTTACCTTGCTTAGATGTTCTCTGTTGTTAGCCGGTCTGTCCTGCTTTCCTCTTTTCTTCCTCCTGCACAATTCTTATCCAGTCGGGTTCTTCTTTGAAGGGCCATTCTGACCTAGCGCTGCGCAACTGCCCCTTCGGGGAAAAGGAGTTTAGACAGCCAAGGAGAAGAGATGCGACTCCCCTCCACTCAGCTAGCAAATCTTCCCCCTCTCACACCTCTACGGGGGTGGCTTCAGCCGCGAATTGAAAAGGATCAAGAGCTCTCCAGCAGCGGAGCACAAGATAAAACCGCACACGATCACAGATTTCAGTCGTCGCTGAAGAAACCCAAAACGGAGTCTTCTTGGCCACATTTGTCAAGTGAGTCACTGCAGTTCCTAAAGGCCGCTCCACTGCACTTTACGGTGCAAAGAGGATGTAAAACGTGAAAAAAAGCTTCCCATCAACTGGGAAAATGCTATGCATCTGTTGTGTACTCACTGGCAACGTGTTTCATAGGCTCTATCCGTCGAGCATCCATCCACTGCAATTTCATCCATGCAAAGAAGTTTTGAGCTTGCACAAAATTGTTATGTGAACGGTATGAACTTTCTGCCGCGTACGATGTTATGCAGTATGCATTGGAGGTGGGGTGCCACACAACAGCATCAAGCAAAAGTGTCAGAGAATGGTACAGGCCATCATTGAAGAATATTTATGGAGGAACTCTCAGGTGCCCACCACTGAACAAGGCTGGAAACAACTTTGCAAGAAGAGTGGTATCAGAGGTGAACTTTCCCACACCGTTTGGGAGCCATAGATGGGAGCACGTGGCCTGCAAGCTCCAGCCAACTCAGGGTCTACTTATTACAACTGCAAGGGCTTCTTCAGTATCATCCTCTTTTGCCATGGTTTGATGCTGACTTCCAAGTTCATCTAAATCGATGCTTTCAGGCAATGCATCAGCTTCAGATGGGGCCAGGTATACAATGCAAGTGACGCTCAAGGATGGGCTGGAACGAACCATCCATCATGGTTTTCATGTCCAGACCCCCTACCCAATGACACACAAAGATGTGCCCTACTTCATCATTGGTTGGATGACGCCTTCTCCCTCAGAACCTACCTCAATGAAGCCGTACACTTCAAGATAACCACACCCATGAAAGGAGGATCTTCAACTACAGGCTGTCCAGGCAAGATGGGTGGTGGTGAGAACTCCTTTGGGCATCCTGGCCAACAGGTTCCAGATACTTCTCACCACCAATGCAGCATGACGCACAGAGACTGTGAGGAGCATCGTGGAAGCCTTGCTGATCCTGCACATCTCATGCGCACCGCTACACCAGAGTTGCAGAACAGACTTGTGACCGTCAACAAGGGAATACGCGACATGGAGCCTGGTGAATGGAGGCAAAGCGCGTAACTTGAAGGACACTGGGATGTACCAGGCCCAAACAGAGCTTCACGTGAAGGAAGAAGCCAGCGCAACCTACTTGAGACATTGGTTGGCAACTCCCAACTGGAAGCAGTGAGTGGCAAGACAGGATAATAGAATGATTAATGGATGCTTCCTTGAGCCTGTCGCATATCACTGATGAGATTGTGCCATGTATGTTTGAGTGGTCCTACAATGAATTGGCATTAATAAAGAGCTTTGTTTATTTTAAAATGTGGTTGATCAAATGAATACATTGTTAAATGGAATAATAAAAATTGATAATAAAAAATGTGTGGCAGCTGGTAAGAGGATCATACAGTCCCACTGTGCTTACACTGGAGTTTATCTATCCCACAACTATCCTTATCTATCCCACTAAGCATGCATAAAGCTTAAACCATTTTTCCAAAGTTTTCAAACACTTTGTTAAGTAAATAAAATGAAACCAAGTAAACTAAGTGTCTTTAAGCAAAGATACAACTTTTATTAACTTTCTTAGGGTAAACTTATGGCTTTATTAAATAAGCAAAAATGACCAAGTAAAGGTGCTTAGCAAGATAAACTGAACCAAGTAAACATCAGTCTCTGGAACTATTCTCAGTCCACTCTGAGTGCATGGTCCATGGTCTCAGCTGTTACGCAGTGGACTTGGAGTGGCTGTGGCTTGGAAGTGCTGGTCTGAGGCACCATTGGGGTGGCTTGGCCGCCAAGGGTAGCAACAGGTGGTGGTGGTTCAGTAAGCTATCCAAGAGCTGACTTCAGTCCCATGAGGTTGAGAGGCCCTTTCATCAAGGATTGAGATTGTTCAGGCCATATACTGATGACAGATTGGTCCGTTGGCGAGGGCTTGGCTGTGGGGTGTAGGAAGGAGGAGTGTATAGTGGGCTGTTCTTGTCTGCAGCTGGGTGAGGACTGGCGTCTGTGGCATGCCGATTTTAACCTGGGCCTTGGACTGGGAGGTGAGGGGCTGTTGAAAGCCGTGGAAGGCTGTGACATCGCCTGGGGTGTGAGGACGCCGACCTGGACTGGGTATGGAGCAGCTTCAGCTGGGGCCTTGAGGGTTTGTGGCGAAGTGCTGTGATCTTCCTGCTCATCACCTGGTACTGGGCCTCAGGCAGGTTCCCTCAGGGTCTGCCTCACATTAGGTTGGATGAAAGTAGTTCCAGCCCGAGAGCCTCTGTCTCAAGTGCGACCAGCTGAGAGAGGAAGTTCTGTGTTGGCTCCTTCATTTGTGTCCCTCATCTCCAACAGGAACAGTGGGGCTTCTGGCCCTCCAGTCCTGTCTCTCTGACTGCATCCTCCATGGGCTGGGGGTGGCGGGTGGGGGCGGGTTGGCCTCTGGGTGGCTGCCGTTCTTCCCCATTTTGTGACGCAGCAGGGCGTCATTTCCTCCATGGGATTCCTCCAAACTGCCGGCATGGAGAGTGCAGCTGTGGGGTCTCTTGCTGTGGGGCCCTCGAAGACACTTGCCTGGACAGGGTAGCTGGCTGCCTGCTGGAAGAGGACGGCTGTGTGTGAGCTGTCTCAGAGGGCTGCCTCTCGGTGGCAGATCTTCACCCTCCAGGAAACTGCACTTGGCCATGACGGTACATCTCCCGATCAGTGAGCTTTGACAAGCGGGCCTCGGACCGCCCGGATTTCTTGAGGTGTAGCTTGCCATACCATGTGTGCATGATGCTTCCACCATCCAAGGAGTACTTCTGCAGTGTAGTCGCAGGCTTTCTGCCTTGTTTCTCTTCCCAAGCTGCCTCTTCTTCTGGTGTCCCGATATACAGTCTGTTGGCCCATTCTCCAGCACAGGGTTACTCGTTTCTCCCTTAGCCATTCCAGCACCTCATCCTACATGCTGCCTTGGAAATGATGTTATGTTCCTCTCTCCCTTCCTCCTTCCCTTGCCTCTTCCTCCCTCTAGGCAAGGGGCTTCAAGCAGGGCCTTCAGGGCTTGAGCAGGCAAGAGGCCTTCAGCAAGCAGGACTTTGAGGGCCTTGGGGCTGGTCCACCACAGCAGCAGCAGCAGGTTTAGAGTCAGTTGCCAGAGGGTGGGTGGCTGGTTCTGGCCTTCTTTCATCTTGCCAAGGCTTGAACAAGTAGCCACGGGCTTCCTCTTCTTGCCTGACTGACAAACCATGGTGTTCCTGCAAGATGTATGTGCTACACATCTTTTGCCCTGTATGCTGACTGCGTGCATGCTGCATCCTTTATATCTGTGGAGCTGACACAATTCATACTCCCCGCGATGCCAGCAGTGAACACTTTGCATCCGATATACCATCCGCGCGGGCATCCACTTTGCTTGCCTATAAGGCATCCGTGGATGCATCTGCTTCATTTCCCGCTATGCATCCGCCCCTTCCGCTATGCGTCCACTTCAATATTCTATACCCCGAACCCCTTCGGAGGTTGTCATCCGCTTCCATCCGCTTTCTCCCGCTAGGCTTCCTATGAACATCTGAGTTTAACATCCCC
>BHFT01052428.1:0-13603 GCA_004320025.1 Laticauda laticaudata
ACACTGAGAGCATTTGCACCAAGACAAATTCCTTGTGTGTCCAATCATACTTGGCCAATAAAGAATTCTATTCCTTGATCGAGCTTGTTGTTTCATTATTAGTAATTATAATTTTGATGTTAATCTCTGCTTATCTGGGTGTTGATTGCTGGCAAAGAGATGTTTTGGTCTATTTGTTTCCTTTTTGGCTCCCTTTTAATGGTAAATAGATGTTTATCTCTTTGTGCCTGTTGATGGCTGATTTGTGCGAGTGCAAGCTGCCAGATGCATTCTGCTAGTCTTCTGCCTATTTGTTCTAGGTAGTATCTATTGCAGTCTTTACACAAAATGTTTAGATGGCTCCTTTTTATTTTATTTTTTTATGCAATTAATGTCAGCAAAACTGATGATATAAGCATTTAAAATATCTTAAAATATTTAAGATGAGGGACCAGGTATCAGCACAGGAGAATTAAAGGAATGAATGCTGCAGGGGGAGCAGGAGAAAAGAAAAAGAAAAAAGATTTTAGCCAAAATTAATGGCATCTTAAGGAACAAAATTGGAAAAGATCAGGCTGGAGAAGGCATAGACAGCTCAGAGAGAAAATAGAGGGAGAAATGTTGAGTCTGAGAACAGAATTAAGAGTACCAGCATGAAAAAGAATAATATAATGAAAATTAAGTGACTGTAAGAAGATAGATTAAGGGTGGGAGAGATATTTCTCTCATTAGTATCTGAATGGAATTGCAGCTATTTTATTTATAGCATTGAACACTATTAATATTTAACATGTGTAACCCCACCTGAGAATTAATGAATCAAATAAAATATTTCCTATATGGGGCTGAAGTTCTAATCATTATGAAAAATGAATGTCAGTGAAGGATTCATTAAACTTTCTATGCAGTGGGTGGTGGGCTGGCAAAACAAAATATTAGAAACCATTAAAATAGTTCAACTTTGTCATTAAAACACATGCTAAAAGGGTATTGGGTGAGATCACGAATGATGTGAATGCAACCATATGGGTTCTTAAAATATGCTCAGAATTCATTTTGTGAGCTTCAGTGATCTCTGGTGGCAAGTTACAAGGACCAAGGGAAACAGAACGAGGCACCACTCCGATCTCCAGCCTATCAAGTGCTCTACTGCCATATTTTCTGGAGGATGAATGGATACAGGTTTTCCTCACCTCTTCTGCAAATTAGAAGGGTTACTTCTACGATGTAGATCTAATCCAATGGTCTTCAAACTTGGCAAGTTTCAATCTTGCGGACTTCAACTCCCAGAATTCCTGAGCTAACATGACTGGAGGAGGAATTCTGGGAGTTGAAGTCCACAAGGTCTGGTAAAGCTGTCAAGTCTGAAGACCCCTAATAATCTAAGGTTAAATAAGAAATTAGACTGCCCCTACTTTCACACTCTTACATTTGTACATTTTAATTTGATTTGTCATCACTTACAAAATACAGCGGGTATAAGAATAAATTATAGTGTTTGAATACTGAGATTAGATACTTATAAGAAAATAAAAAAAAAATAGGACAGGGATGGTAGGCATGATTGTAGGCCGGCTGGGCGCTTTTACATGCCCCCTACAGGCCTCTTAGGAAGGGGGTGAGGTCAATAGTAGACAGTTCTAAGGTTAAAGTTTTTGCCGGCGTTTGGGAAGAAGCCACAGAGTCAGGTAGAGTATTCCAAACATTGACCACTCTGCTTGCTGAAGTCGTATTTTCTTGCAGTCAAGTTTTGGTGCCAGGTTAAACCTTGAGTTGTGTCTATTGTTTGCTTCAGTGTTGTAATGGTGGAAGATGAAGTATTCATTTGCAGGAAGGACAGTTGAAATGCTAGATTTTATAACTATAATTTAAATGGGACTGGAGCAGCGTATTCTAGATTTTCCAGTTCTAGAGTATCAAAGTCTTGGTGGCATAAGTGTATTTTGCAATGAGTAGAGGTAGTGGAGAACTCTTTCTTGTGAAATATTTCTGGATATTGGTATTGTTTTTCTTTTGATTGTTTCTAATTGTTTTTCTATACTGGGTTATCACTGTTTTTAGCCACGTAAAGTGCTGTGAGCAAGTAGACGATATATACCATACTGTATATAATATATATATATATATGGATCTCTGGTTATTCGGGTTTTCTCCCGCGTAGAATTGGAAAGTATCTAGCAAACGTTTCGATGAAGTCTCATTCATCATCTTCAGGCTTGTTCTTTCAGCTCGTGCCTTCTCAGAGTAATGTGAGCTTGCAGCTGCTTCTTCTTTTAACTGCTAGTGGGGGTGTGACTTGATGGGTGGGGGTTTGCGCTGTGTTCTGATTGCGTAGGGGGGTTTGGCTGTGTTCTGATTGGCTGGGGCGTGTGTTCTGCTAGGTGGGGGCCTGGCGATGCTCAGGTTAGTCTTAGTTGCTGGGGGATTTGCAGTGGTGAGCTGTGATCTTGTTGTTTGGCTTCGTGTTCGTGTCGTGCCACATCTTCATGGTGGGTGTCAGTTTGACTGTCTTGTATGGGTCAGAGGGGTTTGAAGTTGCGGTAGTGGTGCAGCTGCAGTATGGCTTCTGTTCGTTGGCGTGTCTCCTCTTCTGTGTGGGTGTGAGTCTTTTTGGCTGCGTGGAAGTGTGGTGGGTAGGCATCTTGTGTGGCACTTGTGGGTGGGGTCTGGTGTTCATTCTTCAAGACTAACTGGGCCAGCCAGGCCCCCACCTAAGCAAACACCCCCCAGCCAATCAGAACACAGCCAACCCCCCTCCACAATTCAGAAACAGCCAAACCCCCCACCCAATCAACTCACACCCCCACTAGCAAGTTAAAAGGAAGAAGCAGCTGCAAGCTTCACATTACTCTGAGAAAGCACAGAGGCTGAAGAAACAAGCCTGAAGATGATGAATGAACTCATCGAAACGTTGCCTAGATACTTCCATTCTACGCGGGAGAAAACCGAATAACCAGAGATCCACATACAAATACTCGCGAAAACCTCAGAAAACATATAATATATATATATATATATATATATATTATATATATATATATATATATATATATATATATATATATATATATATATACAGTATGTGATAATATGTTAATATAATATATATATATAATATATATATTATATTATATATATATATATATGATGTGTGTAGTGTGTGTGTTTTTATTAACTTTCGGCGGACTTACATGTGTCCTGTTTAGCTTCCTTTCGGGTATTAATCCCATGTCATTGTAGTGCTGTTTAAAGGTTAGCAACATTTCAGCAGAATCCATCTGCCATCATAGGCTTCTGTATGGATTGGGTCTCACAGCTCCTTGGTTTCAAATTCGAGGGCCTGTCATTCTGATTGGCTAGGAGCCTGGTCTGTGTTCACTGGACTTTGGAGTTTAATTTGATTGTGTTTCTGGGTTTCTTCTGTCTGTTTTGTGGCTATTGCGGCTGGAACACTCTGTTCTTCTGTTGAGGCTTTCAGTGCAGTTTGGCCTTCATGTGAAAGGACGGCTGGCTATTCTAGCAAGCTAGCGTTTCACCTGCGGTGCCTGGTGGGGGGGTGTTGAGTTGGAGGCATCAGATGGAGTCTTGTCTGTGCTCAGGTGTTTTTTTGTCTGTTTTGTGTGTGGAGATCTTTCTATTTGGGAGTGCAGGTTTCCAAATGATCGACAGTCTGCCTGGGGAATCATCTCTTCTATTCATGTTTCAGGTCTTTTTTCAATCTCTATGGCTTCTCTGATGATTTCTGTGTTTGGGGTTTCTATAGTGGCTAGGCGTTTTAGTGCCATTGAATTTTGATGTTGTGACCTGTGGGTTTTTCATGTGTTGGACTTAGTGAGGAGGTGTAGTTCCAGCTTTTTACTGCATTTTTGTGCTTCATCTAGGCGGGTACTTATTCTTCTGTGGTCTGTCCAATGTATGTGGCGCCGGGCATGATGTACAGGGAATTTCAATATATGCCTTGGTTTTCCAGAGTCAATTTGTCTGATGGTTCTCAGGATGGCTGCTATTTTTTTGTCTGTTTTGAAGCAGTCGTTGATGTGATGCCCTGTGTAGTTCTTACTGATTTTATCTGTAGTACCTCCTTTGTTAGGGCAAGACAGCTGTCTCCATAGGTCTGTTGAAGTCTTCTAGGTCTCTGTTATGTCTGGTGTGTTTTTGTGATTCAAGTTGGTGATTTTGTTTTTGGGGAAGCCATGGGCTGGTCGAATTACTTCAGTCAGGGTGCATAGTTCAGTCTTTATATGTGTCTTATCTTCCAGGCGTTTTGTTCTGGTAAATTAGTATTTTCGCCACGGAATTTATCTGTGCTGGGGTGGTGTGGGATTTGGGCGCACTTGAGGTAAGCGGTTGGTGTCGTGTTTCTTTTGGTATATGGTTGTGTCCCAGTGTGCCATCTGTTTCTTTTGTAGATTAGTACAGTCTTAGGAATGGTTAGTTGTTTGTTTTATTTCCGTTTCTATGAGTGAACTTGATTTTGGGGATGTGTGTTGTTTAGGTGTGTTAGGAAATTGTTTAGGTTTTCTTTATCCATGGGGCAAATCACAAATGTGTCATCGATGTATCTTAAGCCATAGTTTGGTTTGTGGATGGCATTAGCCAGGGCTACTAGGATTCGAATTCTTCCATGAACAGTTTCAATGACGGGTGACAGTTGGTGATCCCCATGGAAAAGGAAAACCTTAAACATATTTCCTAACAACACCTAAACAACACCCCACACCCAAAAATCAAGTTCACCATAGAAACGGAATAAAACAAACAACTACCTATTCCTAGATGTACTTAATCTACAAAAGAAAAGGATGCCACACTGGGACACACCATATACCAAAAGAAAAACACACACCAACCGCTACCTCAGCGCCAATCCCACCACCACCACAACAGACTTAAATTCCGTGCGCGGAAAATACTAATTACCAGAACCAAACGCTCTGGAAAGATAAGACACATATAAAGACTGAACTATGCACCGCTGGACTGAAGTATTGACAGCCAATGGCTTCCAAAAAACAAAATCACCAACTTGATCCACAAAAACACCACCAAGACATAACAGAGACCTATGAAGACCAACGACCTAGTGGGAAACAAGCTGTCTTGCCCTACATAAGAGGTACTACAGATTAAAATCAGTAGATTACTACACAGGCATTCACATCAAGACTGCCCTTTCAAACAGACAAAAAATACAAGCCATCGCTGAGAAACCTCAAAGACAAAATTTGACCTGGAAAAAACCAAAGGCATATATGAAATTCCCTGTACTCATGCCCGCCACATAACATTGGGAACAGACCACAGAAAGATAAATACCCGCCCTAGATGAACACAAAAATGGCAGTAAAAAAGCTGGAACTCACTCTCACTAGTCCAACACATGAAAACCACAGGTTCACAACATCAACTTCAATGGCACTAAAACCCTAGCCACTATAGAAAACCCAACCACAGAATCATCAGAGAAAGCCATAGAGATTGAAAAAAAACCTGAAAGCATGAATAGAAGAGATGATTCCAGCAGACTGTCGATCATTTGGCGGAACCTGCACTCTCAAATAGAAAGATCTCCACACCACAAAACAGGACAAAACACCTGAGCACAGACAGACTCCATTCTGATGCCTCCAACTCAAACACCCCCCCACCAGGCACCCAGGTGAAACTTAGCGTGCCTAATGAAATAGCAGCCGTCCTTTCACATGAAGCAAGCTGCACTGAAAGCTCCAACAGCAAAGAACAGAGTGTTGCCAGCAATCAAAAGCCACAAAACAGACAGGAAGAAACCAGAAACACCAAATCAATCAAACTCCAAGTCCAGTGAACACAGAACCCAGGCTCCTAGCCAATCAGAATGGACCAGGGCCTGAATTTGAAACCAGAGCTGTGAGACCCACATCCATACAGGAAGCCTATGATGGCAAGATGGGATTCTGCTGAAATGTTGCTACCAAACTTTAACAGACACTACAATACATGGATAATACCCGAAGGAAGCTAAACAGCACAATGTAAGTACCGCGAAAGATTATAAAAACACACACACACACACACCATAATTATATATATATAATATATATATAATATATATTATATATAGTATATATATACACATATATACACATACTGTATTATATATAAATTATATATTATATATATATATATATATAGTAATATATTTTATATATATATATATATATATATATATATATGTTTCTGAGGTTTTCGCGAGTATTTGTATGTGATCTCTTGGTTATTCGGGTTTTCTCCCGCGTAGAATTGGAAAGTATCTAGGCAACGTTTCGATGATATCTCATTCATGGGCATCTTCAAGGCTTGTTTCTTCAGCTCTGTGCTTCTCAGGTAATGTTGAAGCTGGCAGCTGCTTCTTCCTTTTTAACTTGCTAGTGGGGCGTGTGACTTGATTGGGTGGGGGGTTTGCTGCTGTTCTGAATTGGTAGGGGGGTTGGCTGTGTTCTTGATTGGCTGGGGGTTGTTCTGCTTAGGTGGTGGGCCTGGTGTGCTCAGTTAGTCTTGAAGAAGACACCAGACCCACACCCACAAGGCCACACAAAGATGCTACCACCACACTTCCACGCAGAAAAAAAAAGACTCACACCCACACAGAAAGGAGGGACACAAGACCCACGAACCGAAAGCCATACTGCAGCTGCAACCACTACCCACTTCAAACCCCTATGGACCCATACAAAGAAGCCAAACTGACACCCACCATGAAGATGTGGCACGACACGAACACCGAAGCCAAACAACAAAGATCACAGCTCAACCAGCTCAAATCCCCCAGCAAACTAAGACTAACCTGAGCACAGGCAGGCCCCCACCTAAGCCAGAACACACCCCCAGGCCAATCAGAACACAGCCAACCCCGCCTACCAATCAGAACACAGCCAAACCCCCACCCAAATCAAGTCACACCCCCAACTAGCAGGTTAAAAAGAAAGAAGCAGCTGCAAGCTTCACATTACTCTGAGAAGCACAGAGCTGAAGAAACAAGCCTTGAAGATGATGCAATGAGACTTCATCGAAACGTGCCTAAATACTTTCCAATTCTACGCGGGAGAACCCGAATAACCAGAGATCCATATATATGTATATATATATATTTACAGTTAATGTATATATCCTCTACTTGCTCACAGGCAACTTTAAGTTGGTCTTAAAAACAGTGATAAACCCAGCTACAGAAAAACAATTAGAAACAATCAAAATAAAAAACAATAAACAATATCCAGAAATATTTCACAAGAAGAGTTCTCCACTCCTCTACTCATCAAAATACCTTATGCCACAGACTTGATACTCTAGACCTGAAAATCTAGAACTACGCTGCCTCCAGTCCCATTTATATAGTAATATTTAAATTTCATACATCTGCAATGGTCCTTCCTGCAAATGAATACTTCATCTTCCACCATTACAACACTGAAGCAAACAATAGACACAAACTCAAGGTTAACTGCCCACCAAACTTGACTGCAGAAAATACGACTTCAAGCAACAGAGTGGTCAATGTTGAATACTTCTTACCTGGACTCTGTTGCTTCTTGTCCCAAAACCCCAAAAAACTTTTACCTTAGACTGTCTCACTATTGACCTCACCCCCTTCCTAAGAGGCCTGTAGCCGGGGGCATGTAAAAGCGCACCAAATCATGCTACCATCCCTGTCCTATTTTTTTTTATTTTTTCTTATAAGTATCTTATCTCATGTATGCAAAACTATATTTATTTTTTTTTCTTATACCTGTATTTTGTAAGAGTGATTACAAATCAAATAAAATGTAAAAATGTAAAAGAGTGTGAAAGTAGGGGCCAGTCTAATTTCTTATTTAACCTTAGAATTAATTAGGGCGTCTTCAACTTGACAGCTTTAAGACTGTGGACTTCAACTCCAGAATTTCCTCCTCCAGTCATGTTAGCTCAGGAATTCTGGGAGTGGAATCCGCAAGATGAAACTTGCCAAGTTTGGCAAGACCATTTGGATTAGAATCTACATCGTAGAAGTAACCCTTTAATTTGCAGAAGAGGTGAGAAAACCTGTATCCATTCATCCTCCAGAAAAATATGGCGAGTAGAGCACTGATAGCGCTGGAGATCGGAGTTGTGCCTCGTCTGTTTCCCGGTTGGTCCTTGTGTAACTTGCCACCAGGAGATCACTGAAGCTTCACAAAATGAATTCTGAAGCATTTATTTTAAGAACCCATATGGTTGGCATCACATCATTTCGTGAATCTCACCCAATACCCTTAGCATTGTTTTAATGACAAGTGAACTATTTTAATGTTTCTAATATGTTTGTTTTGCCAGCCCACCACCCACTGCATAGAAAGTTTTAATGAATCTTTCACTGACATTCATTTTTCATAATGATTAGAACTTCAGCCCCATATAGAAATATTTTATTTGATTCATTAATTCTCAGTGGGGTTACACATGTTAAATATTAATAGTGTTCAATGCTATTAAATAAAATAGCTGCAATTCCATTTTCAGATACTAATGCAAGAAATATGCTCTCCACCCCTTAATCTATCTTCTTTACAGTCATCTTAATTTTCATTATATTATCTTTCAGGCGTGGTACTCTTAATTCTGTTCTCAGACTCAACATTTCTCCTCTATTTTCTCTCTGAGCTGTCTATGCTTTCTCCAGCCTGATCTTTTCAAAATTTTGTTCCTTAAGCATGCCCATTAATTTTGGCTAAAAATCTTTTTCTTTTTCTTTTCTCCTGCTCGCCCCTGCAGCATTCATTTCCTTTAATTCTCCTGTGCTTGATACCTGGTCCCTCATCCTTAAATATTTTAAAGATATTTTAAATGCTTAATATCATCAGTTTTGCTGACATTTAATTGCATAAAAAAATAAAATAAAAAGGAGCCATCTAAACATTTTGTTGTAAAGACTGCAATAGGATACTACCTAGAACAAATAGGCCAGAAGACTAGCAGAATGCATCTGGCAGTCTTGCACTCGCACAAATCAGCCATCAACAGGCACAAGAGAATAAACATCTATTTACCATTAAAAGGGAGCCAAAAGGAAACAAATAGACCAAAAACATCTCTTTGCCAGCAATCAACACCCAGATAAGCAGAGATTAACAGCAAAATTTATTAATACTATAATGAAACAACAAGCTCGATCAAGGAATAGAATTCTTATGGCCAAGTATGATTGGGACACACAAGGAATTTGTCTTTGGTGCAAATGCTCTCAGTGCTACAAAAAGAAAAAATACATGAGTCAAAGAATCAAGAATCATAAGGTACAACACTTAATGATAGTCATAGGGTACAAAAAGCAATCAAAATCATACTAGGAAAAAGTCACTAATAATAGGATACAAGCAACAAAGTTACAGTTATACAGTCACAAAGGGGAGGGGAGGATGATAAAGAGTGAGAGAAGGTTAATAGTAATAGTAGTGAGACTTTTGTAAATAGTTGGACAGTGTTTGCACGGGAATTATTGTTTAGCAGAGTGATTGGCGTTCGGGGAAAAACCTTTTGGGTTTTTCCCTTGTACCCTAGTTGTTCTGATTGCAGTGCTCTATAGCGTTGTTTGAGGGTAGGAGGAAACAGTTTATGTCCGGGATGTGAGGGGTCTGCTAATATTTTCACAACCCTCTTTTTGACTCGTGCCAGTATTAAAAACAGGTCATTGATTGAAGGCAGGTTGGTAGTTTTTTTTTTTCTGCAGTCCTAATTATCCTCTGAAATCTGTGTTTGTCTGGTTGGGTTGCAGAACCAAACCAGACAGTTATAGAAGTGCAGATGAGAAACTCAATAATTCCTCTGTCGAACTGTATCAGCAGCTCCTCGGGAAGTTTGAGTTTTCTGAGTTGGCGCAGAAAGAACATTCTTTGTTGTATTTTTTTGATGATGTTTTTGATGTTAGGTGTCCATTTGTGATACGATAGAATCTAGAAATTTGAAGGTCTCTACTGTTGATATTGTGAACTACCAACTCGGACCAACAATTGTTGTTAAAGAATAAACATCAGCCTAATAAAAAAAACCACCATGAACAGTTCCACCAACACTGATAGGGTAAGCCACTTGTATATAAACAGAGAGCAAACCCCACTTTTTTCTAGCAGAAATGATGGTAGCTAGTTGGGTAGTGAGATGTCTGTAAGAAAACAACCAAGCTCAGAGAGCACCAAGGATCCCTTTTTCTTATTTTTCTAACTTGCATTTTTATATATTTTTATCTTATAATGAAAACTTAAAAAAAAAGACTGATATTCTCATTGGTATAAGCAGTTAAAATCCAATGCTTTGAGGGTGGATTTAAACTTCAGAGTTTAGAACGAGATACAGTCAGTAGGATCATCTAATAACAGATTCAGTGAAAATCCTCTCCTTTGGAAAAAATCAATTGCAATCTCCCCCAACTGAATGTCCTCCTGATGTGTTGAATTACAACCCTCAGACTTTCTGTAAAATCTGAAAATTGCATACCCAATATACAAGCCAGACAGTGCCAAGTTAAGATATTTCTATGTACACCAATTAGTATACCAAATGCAGTTTACCTGATCCATTTCCATACATCATTTATTAATTCATTAGTTTTAATTCCTGCCTTTTGTTGCATTCAACAATAGAATACGCATAAATAATCTCTCCTCCAAGTTTGCCCCATAACAATCCTATGAGGTAGGTTGACCAGAGGTGCTCAATCTCAATGGCACGGGTATCAAACTTGCGGTACCACATTGCCAACATGTGATGCATTGCGACGTTTTTCCTCTTTGTGGAGCTGGGGTGGGCATGGCTTGTGTGGGATGTATCTGGCTTGAGAGCTGCCAATTTGATTATGGTCAAACAAGGCATGGTTTTTTCATCCCACTTGTTCTACTAAAGGGGTGTCAAACTCACGGCCCATGGCCTGGATGCTTCATGTGCTGGCCCCACCCCCACCCAGTTTAACAAAGGGGAAAAAAGTCCCAATAGGACTGTGTCACACTGTCATTGTCACACTGCTGTGACAATGTGAGTTTGACACCCTTGTTCTACTATGTCATTTTTTTCAAGCTTTAACTAATTTTATCAAATTTCCTATGTTGCACATATAACATTCTTACATACAGACTGTGTATACATATCTTTTCCTTATGCTTTTCTCTGTGTACAGCTTAATATGGGCATTTGTATATTCTTTATTTTGTACTCAGAGATAGATTCAGCCTTGGCAAATTCTACAATTGCTCTTACTATGGGAGGAAAACTATGAAAGGCTTTTTTTTTACAATGTTAAAACTCTCATGTCAATTATCATTCTGACCCAGATTCCTGTTCTCCACAGATGGCATGGATGGGGCCAGAAAAACATGAAATATCCATTTGATTTAAACATTAGCAAATTCTAGTAGAATTTACAAGAATTCTAGTAGAATTCTAGTAGAATTCTAGTAGAATTCTAGTAGAATTCTAGTAGAATTCTAGTAGAATTTACTAAAGGAAGAAACATAATGGTTTTTTTCTTTTTGCCATATTTGGAATTTTTTTCACAGGATCACTATTCTGACCTTCCGATAATATAAATCTGAAATCTGGAAACTCACTATTCTACAGCATTAACTCACATCATTCCAGGACTTTCTTATCATGTGAAATACATTCATTGTTTACAGCAATCTCAAGCTGAATGCATTTCATTTACGGATACACTGAAAATGCAAATAAAGATGCCATCAGTTTGAAGCAGATGGCAATTGCAAAGATGAGATGAGGAAGTTGAGTTGTTTTCAAGAAATATAAAGACTGATGAGGTAAAAAGAGCTTATGATTTGGATGGCACCAATAGTTGTTGATCCTGTATAATATGATTGTATAATATTAATAATAGGGTTATGGGTTATTAAATCTTGGTATTTCAGCATTCGCAGGTTGGTTAGCCACAGATGGCTTTTACTCTCCAGAACAGCTCTAAGGGCATGGGGAGTACAAATATCAAGCTCTCCGAAAGTCAGTTTGTTCGCTTCCTGAGTTAATATTGCAGTCCCAGCCATAGCTTTCAGGCAAGCAGGCCATCCTTTTGCAACATTACCAAGTTGTTTGGAGAGATAAGCTACAGGGCGATGCCACATTCCCATTTTCTGAGTTAGGATGCCCACTGCCACATTCTGTTTGGTGTCTGCAAACAATTGAAACGGATTTTCCAAGTCAGGGAGACCTAAGCTGGGGGCTCGTAATAATGCTTCTTTTAGTTCGGAAACTCATAGTTTCCTGCGTACCCCACTGTAATGGTTCATTATCCTGTCCTCTAGTGGCTTCATAAAGAGGCTTGGCAATCAGGCTGAAGTTGGGGATCCAGATATGACAAAAGCCAGCAGCTCCTAGAAATCCTTTCAAGTGTCTCCAATTCTTAGGTGTTGGGAGCTGACATATAGCCTCATTGCATTCATGACCTAATGTTCATTTCCCCTGCTCTATATCATAGCCCAAATATCTGACTTTTTTTAAAACCAACTGTGCCTTTTTCTTAGATGCCTTATATCCCAGGTCTTGCAAGAGGAGTAACATCTTGTAGGTGTTTTTCCAGCAGTCATCTTTTGTGTGGCCAGTAACCAGCAGATCATCCACATTCTGCAACACTGCATCTGGAGGGGGTGTAGTCAAGGCCTCCAAGTCCTTAGCCAAGGCAGCCTCAAATAAGGTAGGTGAGTTCTTAAATCCCTGGGGCAGCTGAGTCCAGGTATACTGTTGTTTTCGGCCAGTTAAGAAGCTTTCCCACACAAATGCAAAGAGATGCTGACTGTTCTCTGGCATATATATGAATTGGTGTGATATGGTTTGCCGTTTAGTTGTGCAGACCAGGGGTTCCAAAAATGGGCATTGTAAAATACTTCCCTTGGCCCCCTGGATGTGAATGGTGTGGGGGGAGGCTTGCATTAGGGGCTGGGTTAGGATTGATCGTGTGGCTCCAGTGTCTACTAAGAAGGTAATGGGTTTGCCTCCTACGTTTCGTTGGACCATAGGTTCTGGGAGGCGGGCTGAACCCGGTTGGCCTCAGTCCCACTCTCCCACTTCAGTCAGGCCTATGACGGTTTTTTTTTAATAATCCATCCCTGTGACCTTGCTCTCCCTGGCTTCCTCTTGGGGGTCTTCAGAGGCCCTTTCGGAAATCACCTCCTCTTCCATCAAGCCTCTCTTCTTTGTTCCTTTCTGGACACTCACCCTTTCAGTGTCCCTCTTTTTTACAAATGGCGCAATGGTTACGTCCCAATCCAGGTCTATCACCCCTTCCTCGACTAACTCACCTCTCCTTTGGGGTCCACATCATAGCTGCCGCCATTAATTCAGCTTTTCTCTGCATCTTTTGGTTCTTCTTCCGCTCTTCCTCTTTCCCTGTTTACAAAGACCTTCCTTGCCACTTCCATTAGCTCGCTCATAGGCTTATCTGGTGCTCCCTCAAGCCTTTGTAATTTATGGCGTATATCCATGGCACTTTGTGAGATAAATGCCATTGCAAGCATTTGGGCATTCACTCGGTCAGTAAAGTCTATGGGAGTGTACATACAGTAAAGCCCATGTCACACTGCACCAACGGATGCAAAGAGGATGTAAAATGGACAAAAAAGCTTGCCATCCGTTG